>VYYJ01003704.1:0-15698 GCA_021029165.1 Cyphoderus albinus
CTAAAAAAAAATTCAAAAAGAGCTGTGCGGATATTTGATGCAATCTGGCGTAGGCTCCTTGCATTCTCGCATGAGATTAGGCTATTACAGGTCGATACAGCATAGCCCTAACAACTGTATTTAATTTTCTCACATCTAGAATATTTTCAAAATGAAGTCACATTTTTTATTGTCCAGAATAAAGATTTGTGCGTGTATAAAGTAAAAATATTTTATTTCAATTTTTCAAGGTTATGCATTTTTTGTTACTGTGATGTGATTATGTGCTTTTTACTGAAACGATTTAAATAGTGAGTGAATTTCGATTTTGTTTTATTGTTAAATTCCAGTTTAGTGTTAAAAATCAATTATTTTTTAAATCGTGGGAACTGTTTTACATATAATAAGAGTTTATTTGGTGCATTTCACAGTCTTTTTAAAACCGAGGTAGTTATGTTTTATAGTAACTATTTTGTTAAGGTTTTATAACTGCGTACAGCGACTTGAGTTAAAGTTTAAAGAGGAAGCGTGAGTCATCGTAATATGAAAAGAAATTTAAAGTGATTATCAAATTATACTAACTAGGGTCATTGGATCCAAAAGTTAGGGTAAATGAGCATTACGACTTGCGTGAGCATGATCGAGTCCATGATTTAGCCATGATCTTTCTCTATTCACTATCTAGTCCAGGCTGGACTGTCCAGCTAAACGTTTACCCCGAACAATTTGTGATAGAATCCTAAACGTTCATTTGAACATAATTTTTGAACCTATTTTAGATTTACTTTAGTTACTTAAAGACATGCAACACATAATGCAGATTTTTTATATTTATAGAACGATCGGCTAGGAACACTAGGAAGACCTGGTACTTTAAAACCTTTAGCTTTCCTGAATTATCATAATCGACGGTTTAAAACTAGGTTATCATTTTTAATGCGTTGGACAGTGGGCTTGATATCGATTAGAGAAGGATGGAACGTTCGGAGAGCAATTCTTCAAGGAAAGCAAATTCGCGTCATGCAATATGTTTTCCGGAGGTTTACCAAAATGCTAAACAGGGTTCTGGAGATCAACAAGAGGCAATCCAACATTACCCAATTCCTGCTTCTGGTAAATCTGGATGAAAGCTTCAATTTGTATCAACATGGATGTCCTGCATGTATCATGTCTTACATGAGACTTCTTGAGGGTATATTTACTAATTCGATTTAGAATAATTTTAAATGTAAATAATTTAATTTTTTGTATGGACTTTAAAACTATATTTATATCTGGATTAGTACTTTCCTAATTTCGCACGAGAAATTATAATCATAAATGGTAAATTATAAAAAGTTGTTTTGACCAACTTCATTTAAAATTTGAAAGTAAGTGATTTCAATCTGCTATTTAACAGCCCCTCAAGCTTATCAGATACTTCTGACAACATTGCGCCCAGCTCTTTCAAGCCATACAAGGAAAGCTCTGAAAGTATTCGACAGGAGGAAATGGAAGCAGTATCTGAACGAAAGAATTGATATTGCAAACCAGTTATCATGGGAATTTGGTGGTAATAAGGTGCCAGAAAAAAGCCAGTAATTCTCGACATTTGTACATTCTTATATTTTATTAAGTTTGCATGCATTTCAGTATAGTATTTGTTGTACTTTATGTATGTCTACGCTAGATTATTTTGTAAGTTTGTGACGAAAAATAAAATGATACATGTATTGGAATACTTTTAGTTTCCCTTTCAAAGTTCATTCATCGGTGATCACCTCGTCACTTTGGCTAAGAATTCAAATCCAGAGTCTGGATTCCAGACATTAAAATGACTTGTTTTGTTGTTTGTTATTAAAGTGTTGTTGTTGTGACTCTGTGATGATTATTAAAAATTGTGCAATTATTAAAATGTAAGCAACATGAAGCTTACAACACTTGCGTGACTTGCATGCATTACCATGAGCCGTAAACATTAATCAAGTTTGATAAATAGTATCTGGGCAAAAAGATGCCAAAATTTTCAAATGAACGACCTTTACCTTTCTATTTCAGATCATGTTGGAACAAATAAGCCAAAATTGATTGAGCTTCTTTTTGTTTTTAACATTTTCCATTTCTAGTTTTGCATTTAATTATATATGTTTTGTTCTTATACTGGATCTAGTGAAAATTACATAAATACGCAGTATTTGGCGAAATACATATTTAATACAACATTTTTATAACTCTAGCGGTCACTCCACTTATTTGTTCAAGCGAGGACGCGTTCATACTTGAAAATATCATTCATCCCACATTTACAGCTTACAATGTTGCGTTGTGTTAATTGGCTGTGCTATTTTACCACTATGATTCACTTGTTGTTTGCACTGGAACTTTGTAGTACTAGAGACTCACTGTGGGAACAGAATTTTTTCCCGTGAAGTAACTTTTTTCAACTTCCATGCAAACTTTACGAAACTAAAAACAAAGGAGGAAACGTTTGTGAATTGTTCTGATTTTGAATCCTCTACAGTAAGGTTGGTCGTAAATGAAATTGCGTTCTAGTAGTTTATTTTATCTTAAAACAATTATCACCTGTATTGTGACAAATTGATGTATTGAATTTACTTTTTTTCATATTTAAATGTCATCACATTGTTTGATTCAACGAAATATTTCATCATTTTACACTGCAGTTCCGAACGAGTTTTATTTTTGGCACGGTATTTTTATATGATGGAGTGAAGTCATGGGCAACAGTTTGTTTCTATCACCGGTGAATTTTGCTATGCAAGAATTTTCTAGCAAATTTATTTATTTTTACTCTATACTTGTAACTTTGTACTATGTATGATTTGTATCTTTTACGATCTATTAAATAGATGCAAAATTCTTAATTTTCCCAACTTACAAATGTTTAAAAGATAAATATTATTGAGCTGAAACTTGCCTAATCAACACTTTTACCACATAAAACCGATAATTATTTGTTTATTGTTGTGGAACAAGAAAATGATCATCAATCATTAAATGCATTTTTCGTTATTTTAAGACGAATAAGAGGAAGCGTTATTTTTTCTCCGTTTGAGTTTAGTCAGGTATACGTACATAGTATTGCATTATATTCAATCGCAATCGCTCAACATTTTGGGCTTCATTGTTTAATAAAACAAAATGATAAAACAAGAACGTAATCTTAGTAAGTAAATGCGAATTTTATTTTTAAAACTTTTCCATTACCAATTTCCCTAAAAAATGTGTGTGAATGAACCCCGCGAACTCTAGTGATTGCGGAGAAATTCCCAAATAAATTTTTGCTTCGCCTTGACTTTCATGCGTTAAAATAAATAAGATAAACTCCAAGGTTGCCATTTTTCGTTGAGTAGGACTTGTACTGTTTCCCGTTCCCACAATATTACATAGAAAATTGAGGCGTAAAAATTATTTTTGGTACCTTAACATATGATACATTTATATAGATACCAATCCGCAACCAGATTTTCGGAAATCGGAGCTAGAATAACGAGTGGAATTTTCACATTAAATGTTTTTTTTATTACCTTGAGAAAAAACTACGTTTCAAAAATAAGTTCCTTTTAGATGTCATGGATGTTTCGGGAAGAGAAATTGGCACTAGTTACCAGCTTGAGAAATTTGATAAATGCTGTTTCCAGGTGACCTTTATATTGCAGTTTGATATATTATAAATAGAATATGTGTGTGAACTCTGAGATTGCAATGATACCAGAAACATGTTTTGTCATGACCTTCGTGAGTTAAAATCGTATAATCAAATCCTAGGGGTGTGTCATTTGTCGTTGATCAAAAACCTGTACTCGTTCCCACATTATTACACAGAAAACTAAGGTATATCATTTTTGGGTAATTATTAAATTTGACGATTTAAAGTATTTAACTACAAAATTAACCCTTGCATTGTTTCACTTCACATACTAATATATGATACTATACTCTTCCTAATACAGACTCATTGAATTTCTCGTAATAGCATGACATGCACGATGCCGCTATTGATACCAATCGTATTCATACTATAAAATATTGTATAATTGGATTATTCAGTTTATCCCAGGAATGTGTGATTCACTCTTTTGGTATAAAGAAATGGTAGTACAATAAACCTAGATTATATACATTATACTTTATTCCATAAGAGTTTCATCAAAATCCATCAACAATTTTTCGAAAAATAAATCATGGATTTAAAAATATATCGAAACCCATTTGTTTTCTTTTGTGTTTAACTTTTAATTTTTATAATTATGCGACCATAACCTATCTTTGTCTTTCTGCATGAAATACTAAAACAGATTGTCCTTGAAACTTTTCTTGTATAAGAATCATGAAAGTGTAGTATTTTGCGGAGAAATTCCCACATAAAAATCATGTTTTGCCATGACCTTCACGCGTTAAAATAATATGACAAAGTGCAAGAATTCAGGTTTACCAGTTTTTATATTTAACCTGTAATATTTTTTTCGTTTTATTGCTCAACGTAAACCGAAACCATTGTTAAAAAGATTGTGGGATAGAAAGCTGTCGATAGTTTCAAAGGAGAAGCTTTCTAGATTCTTGCATATTAGGTATATACATAACATGTCGGATTCAAGTGATTCAAATTTAGTAAAATCGTTATACACAATCACGCAAACCTGATTGATCCTGACCATGCATTGGCACCTTACAAGAGCAAAGAGTGGAGCAATGATTAATAATACCTCACTCCGGGAACTCATGACCATATAATATGTAATAAAATAAAAACAAGGAAAATTATGCTTATTCTTATTTTAATGGATGCTTTCCTATAGAATGATTGCATTTTCATTTTAAATCTCCATAGCCTGAAAAATATAAATTCATCACAACAATGTAATTCTTGTAAGTCGTTGTTTCACCCTGCTGCAGTAACACACAGAGCAGTGTACCGGAGCATACAATTCCACTTTTTTCTCAAAATTTTTAATTTAAAAGTACCCTTCACTTTCCCAGTTGCAACGAGTGCGTGGTTTGTTTCTTCAAAGATTCAATTCAAACTTTAAACGTGAGAGGAAGCCCATTAGAATTTCAGGACTGAACACTTTTAACAAAACAACGTAACTTTGTTCATTTTTCCGCAGCCCAAAACTGTCACGCTGCTGTATAATGTGGTTCAAAGCGCTGGTTTTAGTCGTAATATTTTTCTGTGGTTCGAAAGCAGAGGGAAGCGTTGGAGATCGAGATGGTCATGTAAATTCGATTGACAACAGGAAAAATGTTAATCCAGAGTTGATTTTAACATTACAAGAGAAAAATGCGTTTGAAAAGGTTTGCCTGATACTCAGAAATGTATTATAAATAATTCAAATTATATTTATGATATATGTACATGTTTGACTTTTGACACAGTTCAGGACTGCCGTATACCCGGAGATGTCTAAAATAGAGTGGTCTAAATCATTCCCTCTCTTGAGTGAATTGTATTTGTTACGATTTATTAGATGTACGGTTTTAAGCCATAAATGAATTTATTGAAACGAAACAATGTATGTATGAATATTTTATTTTTCATTCCCATTTTAGCGAGAAATCTGAATGTGGAGCAAGCCAAGAGGGATTTCTTGCAGTTTTTAGATTTTTTTCGAGCTAACAAATTAGACACAATTTTGGAAGAAAACTGGGACGACATGAAACTAGGTAACCGATGGTTTTCTCCCAAATATTTTCTCCGAATGAAAATTTTTCCATATGAAAATTTTCCCGCATGAAAGTTTCTCCCAATGAAGACAGGAAAACTTCCATCAGAATGCCCTAAGAATATTGTAGACGGTCAAGACGGTTATGGTAATTGATAGAGACAAGATGAGTGTTACCCCTTTAAAATCCAACACATTGACTTCATCACAGAAGATTTTACCAGGCCAATGAATCTCTCCCATCATCTCCGTCTGTCACATGGAGGAACTTTCAGTTCATTGGGAGAAACTTTCACTGGGAGAAAATTTCATGGGAGAAAAATTCATGTATCCATTTAAATTGTAGACTTTCCTGTTCATTACACTACTGCCAAGGATGGGTCCCCAGGTAAAATATATACAAATTTAATTTATTGACACTTTCATTCAGTTTCAATCTCCAATGCAAAACATTTTTATATAATTACAGTTCCCTACTTGTTGCTTGAGGAAGGTTGGAATCCCCTAGAAGGAGTATTGGGAGGAAAACAACAGCGAATCATGCGCTGGTCATACCATATCGTTATTGAAATCCTCAATAAATTAAACGAAGTCAACAAGAAGCAACAGAATGTGACCCAAGTTACAATTTTGATGTCAATGGATGGCTTCAATCTTAGGCAGCATGCATGTTTAGATTGCGTTGCTATTTATCTGCGACTACTTACGATATACGAATTTTTCATTCCTGGATTCGTCCAACAAATCATAGTTGTAAATGGTAAAAAAATTGTATAATTAAGAGAACAATAATATCCAGTGATTTAAGAGGCGTAGCAATGAAATGAGACGTTTTATTTGATTATAGCTCCCGCACCATACCAGGTTCTCCTTGAGATGGTTCGACCGGTACTTTCAAGAGATACAAGAAAAGCACTAAAAGTGTTTGGAACAAACAAAAGTCAATGGATTCGCCAGCTACAATCGAGGATTGACCCTAGTCGTGTAATAAAGATGCTTTAAAATATGTACATAATGTCCAATCGGTCTTGATTGATTAACTGAAATTGATCTTATTTATCTTTTAGCTTCCCGTGGAGATGGGAGGAACGGGTCAATGCCTTGATACAAACTGTTAACCTGAAATTGCGATTTAGTTTTTAACTGCTCTCTAAGCTTACATTATCTCTAAATTGCTCATTAATAATTATTATAAAAATTAATCAAGACAGTATTTAATAAAACACGGGTATCTATAAAACCAAACGATAAAGTTTGGTTTAGGTTTAGGCCGTTTCAAGAACTGATTTCGAACCGAGCATAAACTTTGATGTCAGTAAATGTGTATGGAATGGAGGCATCGATTTACAATTTATACATCTCGATGGTTTAAAAGCACTGCGTAAATGACAATTAAATGATTTGACGGAATGCATGATAATATAATAATATTAATATAAATTTGTAAATAGGTATGTCCAAATTTCTATCAGATATAAAATACAGTTGTTAAAAGTTTCAAATTTTTATTAATTTTTTGTGAAATGTAACAGAATTCATTGACAAATTGTATTTTTAAAGTGTGAAATACTTTGCCAGCTAAAATCTACGCTAAAATCACTTCCGCAGCTTTGGACATCATTCCGGTCGTGGCCCACCCAAATCGTATGGAAGCTAGAGAAGAAAAAATAGAATGGCAGCGCAGCGTTAGAAAATTTACACTTTTTCGAAAGTAATGAGTAAAAAAATAAAAGCAAATTTAAGCAAAAGCAATTTAAAAGATCATATTCAACCAAACCTGATGAAGATCAATCCTGAAATCCAGGTATTTTTTCCACTGGTCTCTATTTTTTCCGAGGACTTTAAAAATCTTCCTTGTGTTTGCTGACATAGCGGGTCGAATTATTTCCAGCATAATTAAATATGCTTGAGGGGCTTTAATCACAACACGCTAATAATTACTTTGTATCAGCATAAACATTATTTCAGTTTTCACATAAAGAATCACCTTCTTTGTATTGCAAAACTGTGTAGTAAAATAAAATTATCTTGTTTTAAAAACCATTGATTATGATGACCTCTACAAAAAAGCCAGGAATGAATCGTTCATAAACATCCACTAGCGTCAGGTACGTTTGTACACAGGCGGTGCAAGAATGATCCACAATATTAAAGTCATCCATATTAAAAACGAACAGGGCTTGAGTCACATTGCGTTGTTCCTTGCCTACTTCTATTATTTTGTTAATGATATCGAAGAACAGTTTATACGTATACCTTCAATTCATAAAAAATCACAAATATCTCTTGAAAAGGTTGTTAAAATGTAATACTTCGGGCTTTTAGTAGGATTACTATTCTACCTCATAAGGCGGGCGCGTTTTCCTTGTAAAATTGCATCACGAATTATCCAACCATCAGGGCCGTTGATGTAAGCAACTGAAAAATGTATATGACAAGAATAATACGACATATGTATGTAGCACAAGTACTGCTGCTGGGAGACTAAGTCTCCCAATCCTAAATTACATACATGTAGCACAAGTAATTTTGGTAATCCGTAACTCTTAACAAAAACAATTTAAAGCAATTAACCGTGCTTATACCTGGTCTTCCACATTTGTCGAAACTGTCTATATGATAAGGAAATTCTTCCTCGATGTCGCTAAAACTTTCGTTGTTTATTCCGTCAATCCTGTTGCTTCGAATAAAATCTAGAAACTGAAATATTCGCGTAATAATATCATGAATTATTATTATCCAATTTTGTATTTAGAATAAATATGTGATAAATAACCTGAGTGAAATCGTCCAATGCAAGTTTTAAGTCTACATTTTTTGCTGGTTTACAAAAAAAAATATCACAAAATTCTGATTTGAAAGATTTTTTATTTGTCCAATAAACTTTTAATTTACCTCGAATCCACCGAACGAGATACAAATCGTTTGTTATAATTGGTTTTAGCATTGCAACTCTAATAGCCCTTGAATAAATGGAAGCCTTAAACTGATTTCCAATTATTAGTTAGCTGATTATAAGAAAATATTCGTTACTATTTAATTGACTTTTTAAAATTTATTTCAAAATGCACCTTATCCAGTACGACTTTCTCCTGGAGTGTTAAAATCAGCTCTGGGTCAACTTTTGTTGACATTGTACAATAAGAAGACGCTCCATCCGATGCCTTGAATGTTGTAAGTACAATTAACACAGTCAATATCATTTCAAATTTTTATCACTTGGGTGCTGGAAAGAGACTTTTAAAAATCAAATTGAACTGCAGACCTTCTTTCAACCCACTGGCTTCAGTTCTTCGAAGTTGACTAAATAATTAATTCTTCATTGAGTTTAATACTAACAATAAAAGTAGTAATCCGTAATTATTCACAAATAGTTGAATCATAAGGATATGTTACAAATATTAGACATACAAATCTAAAATCCGGTTAAACTTATCTACATGCAATAATTAAGGTATGTAGTTTGTTTGTGGGAAACGTTGTGGTGGATGGTCAAGTGTAATAAATGAGGACATTTTAGTCAACAAGGTTAACCGGGTTTCATAAACAAATTATAAATCTCATGTTTTCTGCAATGCATCATTTACTTCAGATGTAACAATGTTGCAAACTGGATGGTCATTCAGCTAAAAACTGTCTAACAACTAAGCACATGCCATTGGTGTTAAAGGGATAAAAATGAGATCTTGCAGTTACGCAATATTTTAGCTGGTTAGATTTCATGAAGAAGGATGATTATGGGAAAAATACAACTTCTGATCCTGTAACCGATTGCAAAAAATGTTTAATCACCAAATTAACTTGATCTTAATTTTTAAATTCGTTTTCCTGTTACCAAAGTTTAGCTCAATTCGTTCATTTATTTAAAGGTACATAATTAAAAGCAATACTCGCAGACTGAAATATTTTATTAATAGTAAAGTTAGAAGTATTTCATAGTTACAAAGTAGCAAATCTCTGACTTTAGTCTTAATCCACGCGTGTTCCGCCCAACTCAAATGGGAGCTGTCAAAATACCCCAATTATTAGTATTTTAGGTTTCAACCACTAAAAGAACAATTTTAATCTGTGTTAAAAATCTAACCTGGTGAGCATCAATCAGGCTGTAAACATGTGACTTCCATTGATTTCTGTTGGTATTAAAAACATGCAGGGCCTTTCTTGTACTTGGAGAGAGAACTGGTCGAAGAATCTCCAGCAAAATTACAAATGCCTGGGGAGCTTATAAAATAAAAACAGATTGGGGCAACCTTTCGCGTTTTTGCATTTAAATTCCCTAATATCTTGATATTAAATTGGAAATTTTCACTGATTTTTTTAGACATAATAGATACCATTTATGATTATAACATTTTGCACGAATCCTGGGATATATTTTTCATACACGTCCAAAAGCGTCAGATACGTAGAAACGCATTGTGTACAAGAGTGCTCCACAACAGAAAAACCGTCCAGATTGAATATCAAGACACCTTGTGTCACATTAGCTTGTTTTCGATTGACTTCCATTATTTTGGTGAGAATTTGGAAGACAATTTTGTAGATGTATCTCACCATGAGTTGCCGTTTGCCTTGCAAGATTCCTCGGCGAATGTTCCAACCCTCCTGAGCGTAGATATATCCAACTGAAAATTTTGACGCATAGAAAACATATATGTATAAGCCAAGGTAAGTAAGTGGTAAACAAAAATGATCAACCCGGTAATATATCCAAACTGAAAACTTTGTATGTTCACCTGGTCTTCCCCATTTATCGGAAATGTCAAGGTGAAAAGGAAACTCTGCACTCATTTGACTCCAATTTTCCTTCAAAATACCTTTGATGTTATTTACTTGGAGAAAATCCAAAAACTAAAAATTATGTTCCATTTGTATGAGCTTTCCAATCAGTAATTTCTGATATTAAAACGAAAATTTTATTTTATTTACAACCTGCTTAAAATCTTGTACTGCTACTGGAACGTCTAAATTTTTTGCTATTTTAAATATTTTAAATAATATAACATTATTGTAATATTAAACAACAGAAATGAAACTAAAAAATATATTTGCAAATTTTATCTGACTCACATCGAATCCACCGAAGTAGATACAAATCGTTTAATAGGTACGGCTTTATCCAAGCTACATTGTTAATGTTAGGATATACAGCAGCTCTAAACTACAAATTTATTAAAAAATATTTATGCAATTATAAAATCCTATGATGAGTAATATTATTTAGCTTTCCGATCGAGAACCTTTTCAAACGCAATTTTTTCCTCTAGTGTTAAAATAAGTTCTGGGTCAACATTTAGTGGAATTTTTTTCGCTCGACTCGTATTGTGAACATCGTTACTCTTAACCCCCGTTTCACTTTGAACAATTGAACACATTGCAAGAATAATTAGTAAAATTGACATTTTGATTTTAAATCAAATTTTACAAAGCAAATTAAAATATTATCTTCAAACAAATTTTAAATTTATCTTTGACCACTTTTATTCCCACTTCACTTTTACTAGCAAGTTTCTTTGATGATTATTCCTGATAGTTTAATGTGTTACTGAAGTTTTTAATTTCAGCGTGAGATTCGTGAGTTGGTGAGAAATAAAATTGGTTTCAATTCAATTAACCTAGTAGCACTGGGTTTGCTGTTTTGTCTATACAAACATCAATACTTAAAACAATAAAAATTAAGATTATATTCTGGATAAAACGCTTTAATATTTCTTGAAATAATTATCGCCAAATGTACATTCTTCATTTAAAACCCATAATTATTTGTTCATTGCTGTCGGGCAACAAAACAACCATTAATCATTAATGCACTTATCGCTTTTTAAGACGAAACTTTATTTTTAAACTTTTTTCCTCCTTTTGAAACAATTGAGCTTTGTCATGCTGTTATATTTATGAATGGACGCGTCCTACGTTAGTGAGCTTACAAAACAACTAGTACATAGAAGTTAATGCTGTGCTGTAACAATAACGCCAAACACAATGTAGTAACAACACTGAGTTGCTTTTATTAATACCGAAAACCGTGCCGGCACCTTCATTAAATTTTAATTATAAAGAAGATGCGAGGAATTTTCTATTTATTACATAAACAAAAGAATTTCTGGAAATAGATATTTCAAAATATTCGTTCCATTTCGAAGTCAAAACGTGTCATCCATCAGTTCTCATTCATTAATAGTTAATGAATGAGAAACTCTTCCTTTGACAATGGATAATTACAATTTTGGAGTTAGACTAACTCAGTTAGTTACACTGTCTCACAATAAAAATGTAAGTTCTTAATAACCTACCATCAAACTTGGCATTGCAAGCGTGAGCCCCAATCCCAATAACTTTATGGAAACCAAAATGTTAAAGGTTGCGCTGGATTATGTAATTTTCAAATGTCTTCCATTAACTTTGGTATAGAAAATATTTTCATCTGAACTGCGTGACGCAGTCTGCGTCGTAACATCAACCTTTGACGTGATATAAATTATACCTTATTTTGAGGCATCCTGAAACTTCATGTTCCAGCTTCCAAATGACAATTTAGGTACGTTGCATGATTGGGCAGACAGCATAGTTTAAATTGATATGAGTTATCTTTAGCTTGTAGTTTATTTTCTTATTGTTAGTTCTGTATTTAAATATAGTTCAAAATCAGCTCAAATCTCAAGAAAATCTCCAATTATTGTTTCCGTAAAGAATTCTGATATAATAAAGAAGAATACAAATTTCATTTACTATGTACATAAGCTTTATTGTGTAAAAATATATTTCCCAAAACCCAAACTGGGTTCTGAGTCAACTTCTGACTTCTGAGCTGACTAAAACAAGTTTATGTAAGCTGCGAATGTAACACTTAAGTACCTAGATCTAAAGTATTGACATTGGAGAAGAAATTATAAATATTAGTTATGGCCGGGTTACAATTCTTTATTTTTATTTTGTAAATGGCTGAGATTGTTTTATGCATTAAACATTTAATTTTGTTTGTACTAATTTTGTACAGCAAGAATCAATGAACCCTGTATTTAGATGTTGTATTAAATCAATCGTTGAACAATATTTGACGTTTTCTCATGGTAAGTTTATCTATAAGTCTTTAATATAATAATAATAATAACCTTTTCTTTAATATTATTTCTTTGCCTTGTTTTTTAGTGACTAACACTAACATCGGTTAGTGTGCGTCAATCTATAGATAGTTTCAATTTAAGTGATCATTTAAAATCAGTAGCTACCAAGCTACCTACTCGAGTTTCGAATAAAATATAAAACAAGCAGTAACATTTTGGCTTTTCTAAAGTACTTCTTTATTTATTTAGTACATTAGGTAAGTTAATTTTAATTTTGCTGAATGATTTAATTATCATAGGTTAAGATTTCAAACCAAGACTTGGTATTTGACTTTTTTTCTGCAGCTACAATCTGGAATTCCGCCCAATAAATTGGTCACATTGGGGACACACATGTTCAACATCTTTCAGGCCGTCGAAAAGGTAGGGAACACAAGCACAACAGCAAGCCGTACTTTTAAAAGTTCAAAATTATTGTTAAATACATTTAGTAAATACTTTCAACTTTTTATAGTCCAATTAAATTGCGTTATTTTGGGGTTTGGTTTAGAGGTAAAACTTACACAAGGCATACTCCAGAAGCAACTAAATGTGTTAGAGTTCCACTGACGTATTCAAGTTCGGTATTTATAGGCGTATGGCAAAAGGGACAAACCATTCTTTGACTTTCACGTGGCATTTTCATATTTACAACACAGGATGCTGCAGAGCTATCCGGCGGAGCTGTTAGTGTTTCCAGTTTAGAACGGCAAGGCAAATCTTGAATTGTAGCTGGCGATTCCACAACTGCGGTAGAATTAACAGTTTTACAGAGTTTTTAATTTGCCGAAATAAAAACGGGTTATGGTGACTTGAAAGTTTAAAGATTTATAATATTTAGTTTACTTGGGCTGGGTGTATTAGAAGTCGCAAATAGGGCTGCAGGAATTTTAGGACTGATATCTTCTGCTTGTCCTGCTCCTATTGTATTGCTTCTATCTCGCTTGGTGACAAAGTCTCCAGTTCCTTCACTATGAATCAAATTACTAGTCGGATACAAAAGAAATTTCGGTGGTTTCCTAAAAATGTCATTTGGAAAGAATGGACCGCTACCACCTTTAATAACCTGTAGTGGCGAAGTTGGTGTTAGAACAGAAGAATCCAATGGCTCTGTTATTCTGGATGATGATTTTGTTACAGGGGGTAAAAGTGGGAAATTTTGTTGGTCAAATTCATCAGCTTGAATGGCTTCATAGGGAGGAGGAGGAGGATCAGAATCAGAGACTAACATCTCTTTGGGGTAAGTAGAAACGGGATCTTTGTTTTTGCTCCCCATTGTCAATTTCTGTAGAGACTAGAGGCTCTTGGCTGAAACTGGTTTTTTGTCATTCAATCAATAGTAAAAATACAGTGCCAACATTACCAAGAAAAAAATCAATAATAAATCGATTTTTCCAAAGCAAATTGTGTTTCAAAATTAGATTTCTTAGCACGCTTTTGTGTAAGAACGAAATGTGAATAAGCTCATCAGCAATACAAATTTATGAAAATGAATGTTGAATGTAATTGCATAAGTGATTAGTCTTTTTGTTCCTTTGTTTATTGAATGTTCAGTAGAAAAGAATATTTCTCTATAATACCTTTCCAATTGAAAATGTTTGAGACCGATTTTAAGCTGTCAAACACCTTATATACCTAGTACCTACTTTTACCGTCTCACGAGACAGAGTTGGTAAACCAGTACCATAAGATTATTTGCAAACGTATCAAGTTACCAGGTACATCACGAGAAGCCCTCATATGTACATATTATTACATAATGCATTTCGCCGGTAGAGAGATCACACAATCTTATAAAATATCAACAATCAGCAATAGCAAGTTTGTGTTGGTGACTCGGCTAGCATTATTAATTAGAAAACCTGACTTTTTATCTTTTCTCTGGGGAAAGTTTTGCAGTTGAGAGATATAATCAATCACACATTCAGAGAATGCATTAAATGCAACCACTTAAACAGTGCATTTCATGTTTAAAGCAAGCGTATTAAAAAATGAGCATTTTATTCACACACAAAAAGCTACCATGTACGTAACAATTCGTTAAAAATATGCCATGCACAATCATAAAATATAAAAACTAGCTGCACCAGGTAGTAAATACAATGTATATTATCTTTATTATAATCATTGTAATTTTATTAACAATGTTTCAGGTATAAGTTTACTGCTACAAACATCCCTATAACTTTATAAGGCTTTATAGATATTGGAACCGATGAAATACTTTTTGGGTGCTTGTATATTAGTCAACCCACTGCAAATACACTTTTCATTTAAAATCTTTTTTGTCTTCAACAGTGAATTACCAAAATTAAATTTTAAAAAGCATCTGACATGATTATTCAACTATGTTTTGATTCTACAGGAGTTTGTATCTCCAGCTACACCAAGATACTTTTTTATACAGTAATATTTGTGACATTGCAATGCATATTAATAGTAAATTGCCACGAGGTAGACTTTCGACGAGAACTTATACTCACGTTTCCGCAAAAAGTGTTATTTGATAAGGTATGTACTTTCGTAAACCTTTAAATTAATATGCCATAAAAGTATATAAAAAATGAAGGTTTTCCAGTTTAAGTCTCAAGTTCAAAGAAACATGTCAACCAATCCTGTGGTGCATGAGTTTATGAAAACGGATCTGTATCTCCTACGATGGCTTCGGGGTTTGTGCCTTCAATTCTATAATAACATAAATAATACCTGTAGAATCTCTGTGTAAAATTTCTAAATCGACTTGATTTGTTTTAGCCAAGGAATTTGATGTTGAAGCTGCTGTTCACGACATCCGTCAAGTGAGTCATTTAATTGATTTGCAGTGTATCTGTGCCAAGTTTGATACCCAATCCAATTTGGCATTTTAATTAGGCACTCGAGTGGCGTCGAATAAACAAAATTCACACGATTCAACGGGAAAATTTTTCTAACATCATGGAACAATTTCCATATT
>VYYJ01003705.1:0-15694 GCA_021029165.1 Cyphoderus albinus
CCTTGTGTAGTCGATCGAGTTTGCTTCCGTAAGCCGAGCTTAGCTTTAGCCGAAACGTTTTAAAAAGACACTGGTAACGAGCAAGAGACATCCACTTTTCGATAAGTCCATTATCTGAATCTCAAAAGAGCCGACTTACAGACTAGACAGTAGTGGCGACAATACAACAATACAACACAAAAAAAGTCATTATTTTCTGAAAAAAGGAAGAAAATCTACTTTTATATTCTTCTCTTTTCTACTCGTTTTATTTTTTATACTTGCTGAACTCTGTGTCTCCTCTCCTGCCTTTACATATTTAAACACTTCTAATGTACGAAAAAATAAAAGGCGAACTAGACAGGAAGTGGACTACAAGGAGAAAAATAATATCGAAGACTTCCTCGTTCATACAATTTGGTACGATGTATCAAATGCAGTATGTTGTCAATCATGAACCACCTACTACTGGATTGCTTTAAATCTTATAATTTGTCAAAGATTCAGCGGGATTCATATTTTTAGCACACAATTGCTTCACGGGTAGATTGAAATTAGGTATGTGTGCAATGTGATATAAAATTTCACGATGTAATTTAATTTATTTTATTTTGAACTGTTTGCAACTCGCTCCCCAATTTTTCATTCCTCGCTGATTATTGTGAATCGCGTGGGAAATTTTCATATGAGTAAACTGGAAGTCACTCGCTCGCTACTTTTCCTCGTTTCGTTTCTGGTTCACCCAAAAGATCAGATTTCAGAGATATGACCATTTCCCAGTGGAAAATGTTTTTTTCCTGTGAAGTGATGCAAAGCCCCGCGCACAAGGCCAGGTTGGACCTCAATAAAAACGAAAAAGGAATGAAGTCCTTTGAAAGTTTCAAATTGCCGTTTCCAGCTTCACAGAGTAGCATTTTCCCATTTTCCATTTTGTGTCAAAATAATAAGAAAGCTATATACAAGATTACATTCAATGGAAAAATACTCCTTTTTTGGACCGCTTTCTGCATTATTTTCATTTCACTCTTCACAGAATTGTTTTTTACTTTACCCTTTTGACTTGATTAATTTCCCCCCAAAACATAGGCGGTTATCGACTGTTTGGTGGATCCTCCTCGGGAGGGCGATGCTTCATTCGAGAGTTTCACCGCCGAGAAGTCAACAATTCTCAATAACTTAGCGGAACGAGCGGCGCTCGTTCATCGTGAGCTCAACTCCATTCCGGGGGTGAGCTGTGCACCATTGGACGGAGCAATGTACGCCTTTCCACGGGTAAGAAAGAGCAACTTGAAGCATTCCATTAATTACCACATATTATTTATTACATATTGCAACAATGTGGCCAATAAACGAAGCAATTTGTAATTACAACTAATTTGCACAAGTGCTTGTTTTTGCTGCATCTCACGAATAACTGGTTGGTGGCTGTGCTACTTTACCCTACCGAAGTTTGCAAACTTTACGATATTTGATTTTATTACGGAATGTATCCAGATACATCTGCCCATGAAAGCGATCCAAGCAGCGGAAGAGGCTCGCCAAAAGCCAGATGTGTTTTATGGGCTGAAGCTGCTCGAGACCACGGGAATTTGTGTTGTCCCTGGCTCAGGAATGGGACAACAGCCGGGAACGTACCATTTCAGGTATGATCATATTTACAAAACCTACGGTGAAAGTCTCTAGATACTAATATTTAAAATGTAACGCCGTTGCAAGGGAAAATTGTGGCATGTGCTATGTACAGTGTTCCATTGTATTCTAATATCAAAACTTATCGTTCCGTATCACCCGTCTACACCACATCCGCCCGCACCATCCGATCCCTTTCTTTCCTTGGCATCTTTCAAAACTCGGAAGCTTTTTTATGATTATTTTATTTTAACAAAACTTTGCAAAGTGCACTGCATTCATTTCATCGCTTCGCATTCACATCCCTGATCCGGTGCAAACTTTTCAAGGTGACCATAATAAGAGCGTAACCGTCCGTACACTGTACTACATATTGTATTTACCTACAACAATTCCTAAATCCAAACTTGGCAGACCTCCAAGAAATTCCATCCTCCAACATCCAAGATTTCTCATTTCCAGTTCACATCACCCACCGACCAAAGAAAACGAGACCGACCTAGTGAAAGAGAAAGAAAAACTTTCCACTCGTTTTCCATGCAACAATAACAAACAATGGCAATGACAATATCCATGAAATGTTATTTTTATGATGACGATGACAATGATAACTTCGATAACTAACATAATAACAATGATATGGAACTGGATTTGGTGACAGGCAGATGATCATCATTTTTTATTTCTTTTCTTCTTTCTTCTTCACAGAATGACTATTTTGGCACCAACTGACCAGATGAAAATGATGATAGAGCGGTTCCGAAAGTTCCACATGGATTTCATGAAAACATACTCATAATTACAAACTCAAGTGAACTAAAACTAAAACAAACAAAATTTTGCACGAAGATTGGCGCTATCCAAAGAAAAAACATTTATATTTACTTTGTTAATATTGTATTGTAATAATCATTTCACTTCACAGCGATTAAACATTTTCTCCTGAGACGCACGAACGCAAAACTTAATTCATTATGCTAATGAGATTGACGCACTCGTAATTATATGAAGAAGACCTTGGTGAGATGTCTGGCTTGCTTTGAGTCAATCTCGCACGTTTATTCATTAAATCATTTCCAGAATTGAATTT
Source organism: Cyphoderus albinus (assembly GCA_021029165.1). Classification (NCBI taxonomy): domain Eukaryota; kingdom Metazoa; phylum Arthropoda; class Collembola; order Entomobryomorpha; family Paronellidae; genus Cyphoderus; species Cyphoderus albinus. Next base: position 2,699 of record VYYJ01003705.1, read on the forward strand.
GTCTTGTCTCGGTCTCGAGTCTCGACATGTACAATTTTTTCAAATTATTGTTCATTATTGCTCAACCTTAACCGTTTTCCCGTCTCGTCAAGTGTGTCTGGTTCCATTCTATGTTTATCGACCCCGCGACCCTGCATTGTCCTTTTTGTCAGTTACCAACTCAATCCATCAAAGTAGTGAACGTGAGAAAGTCAAAGGAAAAGTGATCGAAAAAGTTTAACTTACCCGACCATAACAGAACTAAGACCGCCCCGCTGAAGCGAAAAGAAGTGAGAAAGTCAGAAGGACGGAAGGGTGGTTCTTCATCATGATCATAATCATGCTCGAAAGCATAAGACAAGTTGATTGTGTCCATAAAAATTCTTCTCCCATACAAAGCACTCAATAATAAGACAAGACAAGAGTAAAACTTTGTACCTAGTCGCAGTCTCTTAAACTCAACAAGAGCTCAGCTCACTTTCACGCATGCACCCACTTGACTGAAACTCAACTCGTTGCTGCTCTTCTTCATTTTTACGACCTGCCAGTATAAAAAGCATCCATTTTCACTTTCTTTTCTCACTCACTTTATTCCTTCTCACTTTTCGAGAAAAAAATTCCTGAATAATCTAACAAAACGTGGAAAACTACAACACACGCGGTTATCAAATATCATTTATACACCAGCACCAGCACGCCCCAACTAACCAACCAACATAAACTCAAACATAACTTTAACTCTACTTACACTTAACTAACAATTTTCCAGACACCTTCAGCAAACTGAAGAGCCTCCGATCTGAGTTTTTCTTCGTCACGTCTTATTTTTCTCACTTCGACTTCCTCTGCTTCCTCCTAACCTGCCTAGACATATGATATTACATTATATTATATTATGGAATATTTCGTGGTCACAAATATTGCAGAACCTGAAATAACAAAGATAAGTGCTGCGATGTATGCATATATATATACATATTATTGAAGAAGATGTGATGTGAAGAAAGAAATGCACACTTGCCTGCCTGGAATCATAAATGAAAAGCACTTTGCTTTCACATCTCAAATTCTCATTTATCTCCTTTCCCTTTCCCTTTCTCCTCCAATTCGTTCACTTCACTCACTTTTTCTCCTTTACTCAAACACCCACTTTAGTTTGGTGTTTTACTTTATTGTTCCCTTTGGCAAGTGAACCTGAAAGAGTGAAACGCAGTGTCCATTTTGATATTTTATGTACAGAATGAAATGAAATGAAACAAAAAGCAAAGAACAGTGTTAATACATATCTACAATGTGTGTGTATTAATGAACGCAGATCAAAGGACAAAGCACTGGAGTACTACGTATGTAAGCTCACCCCAACTCACACACTACATATACAGTAGGTATTAAATCCAGAGGTCCATCACTGGACCCTGACCATACACATACATACACACTATCCATGGATCACTTAAACAAAATCCAGGTCACCTTCGCGTTCTTGCAAACAAAGCAGACTAAAAATATAAAAAACCGAGTCATTTAACCATTTCATCTCCTCAAACCTTCCCAGCCCAGATCATCTCTCATCAGTCCAGTCCACTTTTCATTCTTTCGTTCCTCATGAACTCCCATAAATAATCTCTTTTTATAAGCGTCAACATCCTCATCTCTAGCCTGCCTCCTCTACCATCAAGAACCAATCCATTTCATTATAAAAATAAGTGACCTCGCCTCGTAAAAAGTTACATAGACAAAAAAGTCCAGTTTTTTAGCCTCTTCTTGTGAACCTCAGCATATGCGAGTTGTTTTCAAGCAACAGAAATCAAAAGGCACCTTGAAGTTATCCAATGGTTTCGATGACACTTCCCACGACACGGGTCCGTGAACATTCTACTCACAGGCGAGTTACGTCTTTCTTTACTTTCCTTCCGCCGTATTAAATAAAATACCCACTCAACTCAACTCGGCTCATCATCAATGTATTGTAGCATGCATATCCTTTTTTCTGTCCACTTTCTTGTAAACAACTTTTCTTACTTAATGTACGTCGTCATCCAGCTGATTTATTATTATTACTGCCCAATTTAGAAACATTGTCACGTTTTTGTTTTTCACTACAAGACTACAACATTTTCCTATGTGAAGGAACAACAGGCAGATATATTTACATACTTACGTTACAAGTTTGTAGTTCTTTTTTATTTTGTACTCTACAATAAATCTAATCATGCATGAAATATTGAAATTTACCAAAAATGTCTACACACTACACTAATACTGCCAAAATAGACCCACACACGCATATGTACAAAATTCTTTAGATCACAGATCACATTTCTCATGTTATGTCTGGATATTGACGCCAACATGCACCATCACCATGATTCTGTTTATGTTCATGAAAGGCATCTAAAAATCCTGGAAAACCACGAAAAAGGACATCTGGCATTTTTGGTAATATGACAGCTTACTGTATGACAGTTTATGACGGTAATACTTTGTGACCAATAGCTTATACTGTTAGAGAAAGTAACTGACAATAACGAAGGCTGGACTTCCTGGAGACAATAACAATTTTATTTTTCACAGTTAGACTGTACCCTGCTCTGTGCCCACTCCAAACCGTACCATAATCCAATAATCTACAATATCACGAAAACAAACAAATATTGAAGATTCCATAAATGTACTGGTCTCACTGTACTACGTACGTAAAGTATTGTGGTCACACTTTGACAATATTACATAAAGCTAAAAATAAAAAAATTACCATAAAAATGTTTACTTCATTCATTCTCTACAACAACACAACTCGATCATTTTATTCAGCTCAACTTCCTAAATCGTCAAGTTTGATTAAAATCCGAAAATAGTTGGAGCAAACAGACCGACACAGACCAGAGCAAAAAGCCATTATTTCAGCATAGCGTAACAGATGATAATTGAGTAAATTCAGCGAGCCCAACACGTGCTGAAGACCCACATTATTATCATATCACCACCATCCACCCAAATTCTAAAATCTGCTAAACTAGGCTGACTACATTTAGGTATAATCTCCAGTGAACCATTTCTACGCAATTTCTCCGTTATTCATGTCATCATCACTATCAAACAAACACAAGCACATCGATTTGCTAAAGCATGGCATGAACAACTCGAACACGAACATCTTCGTTTCTTCCTTCCTTTCAGAAAAACAGAAGCGTGCAAACCACAAAAATAAACATTTTCACGAATGATCCATCCATGCAAAAAATGTTATTATTATTACTTTATTTATTAGCATCATTTCGCTTTTAATCCCTTTGTTTTCGTCCAGAATGCAGACTCCACCACTGCACACATCTATTTGTAGTTGCACACACATTGTTTTGTAGCACGTTTTCCTTAGCTCTTTCACCATTCATTCACGATTACGATAGTTTCATGATAATGATAATGACGACATGGACGTGAATGTGAACGCAGCTCCTGCTGCTATGTATTCAATACTGGCAAAATAAACGTGAAGTGGGTAGGCGGGGCGGATGCGGATGTAGATAATCTTTATAATTGTTCGAAGAAAGGAAAAAGTTCCCAAAAAAAACGAGAGAATCGCAAAAGGAGAAAAATGAGGGGCCTCTAAGAGAGACATGTGAGTATGCCTAAATACCGCTTCAGCGTCTTCTCCAGCTCTCAGCTTCCTTTGATTTTTTTCATTTGTGCTCCTGGAACAACTTCAATTGTTTAGGTAGTAGCAGCACCGGTGGAAGTAGTGAAGGAGCTAAGCGATAAAAATACGCTTAGCTTGAACCTCTGTACGTCTTTACACAGAGAAAACAGACAAAGACTTTCTTTCTATGAACACACACGGATCACTCATGCACCTATCCTCCAGGCTATTTCCAGGCTCGAATGGAAACTCCGCTTCGGTAATAAATTGAGTGAATTTCGTAGGTAAAGTAAAGTACGTTCCAAAAAATGTGCTGACAATCTTTACTCTAATTTAGACTATCCATCTTTTCCTAGAGAGATATGTACGTAAAATGTAACTCAATTTTTCTAAAAGATCTTTCACTTCACAGAGATTTATTTTATTCATTCATTCACTCAGTGGTTCATAGAAAACTCATTTTATTTCATTTCATCCTATCCACCCGTAATTTATTTTCCGCCTTTGTGGTCAAAAGGGATTGCCCCATTTTTCTCAGGTGGAAGCAGTTGTTGGAACTTCCAACTTGGTAGTACTGGAAGTCGAAGTTGCAAAAAATGAAAAGTGTCTCATGGACACACAAAGAAGAACATAAAATGTTAGCTTTAGCTGGTAAGCAGGAGAGACAAGAATGTGTTTACTCCACTTTTCGCTGGCGTCCAAAATGGTGGCAACGTCATTGGAGATCATGACCTCATTACGATTATTACCACAATCAACTTTACACATGAAGAAGTTGTAAGCTTCCGGCTCGGATTTTTTTTATTCTCCAGAAAACAATGAGTCAGAAGAATGGAATGCGTTTCCTTTTCCTTGAGTTTGTTCCACTGTAAATGCTAATGACATGACATTTCTGAATGCTCAATCCTATATGTACAAAACTTTCAGCATGAAGATAGGTCAAAGGTCTGTTGTAGATTTGTCGCTTTTGTTCACTTTCACCTCGTTGGTCTTTTATATGTCAAGATACATATGCAGTTCATTTCTCATCTCCTATCATGGACCCAGTGGTGCGGTATGTGGAGAGAGTGAAAATAAAAGTGAAACGCCATTCAAGCAGAGACCGGGCAAAGCAGGATGAAAAATTCATGCGAGAATGCGAAAATGGGAATATATGATATTTATGGTTTGCCTGCATACTTTTCTTTCAGTGAACAGTAATAAACTCTGGTTTTTCTCAATCACAATGCAATATGCAATGCATGAAGTGTAATTTCATTTTCATATTTTTCACTTTCCCCACTTTTCCACCAACCTTCATATCGCTGTACTTGTACCACTATAATGTTTCATCTTTTATGTATCCTGTGTGACTCTGAATCACATTTGATTCAAACTCGACTCAGATTCTTTTGTTTTCTTCCCTGTCGAGTGAGCAAGGAATGTACCAAAACTCAAGTAACAAACAACAAAAACAACCAAAGTTGCACGGGGCATAAGCTCACAAAAAAGTGAGCCAAGCTATAAATCCATGTATGCTATTTACATACAATAGGTGTACAAGATTCCAGGTTCCACGTTCCAATTGCAACTACTACTGCTTCTCTTCTCTGGAATATGCTGGAACAGAACATTGTCTCCATAAATTGTCATGTGCGTCATGCAATGTCATAAAACACCACTGGGAAAAGAATCCTCTCAAGATTTTTCACTTAATCAAAAAAGCACAAGACAAGAAGGAAGCGAAGGAAAAACAAGGTAAAGTGGAGTTAGCGACAGCAGGAGTAAAGTAAGGAGAAAGTGCGAACTTTTTTCGTATTTTTTTTCATTTTAAATTAATAACATACGTGCCAGTGCCAAGCTGCAAAGTGCCACACAGCACGAGCAGGCAAGCGTCAACACCTTCACTTAAACTCGCTTCACGCTTTGTCTCACAACACGACCACGGAGGCAGTGGTACATATTTAATGGTGAGACAAAACCTAAAAACACGTAAGCAAAACGCCAGAAAAATAATAATAAAGTTTGAATGAAGGTGTAAATTCAAAATTGGTTAAGTGGAATAAAAACAAAATGAAAAATGAAAACGCAAAAAGCATCGTCGCCGGTCGCCGACAAGACTTTTTTTTGTAACTAACACTAACATGCAATGCATTGAAGACATTAATAATGTAAGAACGAGGAAAATGGGACAAGGGAATGGGACCACCCAAGAAGCAACGAAGAGATCACCAAATTCTAGATCACGGCCGATCACGATTCATACAAATAAAAGCACATAAAATAGCTCTAAAGCTATATAGAATTGCATTTCATACAACCATCATGGGACATCCAGCGATGTTCGCATCCAGCATTGCATTGTACATTCTCTTCTCACGCCATATGTCACTTGCCATTTTATTTCACTTCTTGTTTAATTTGCTTTTTGCTCTTCTCCTTTTTATTACATTTTCATTTCACTGGATCCCAAAATCTTCGTAGTCTTTTAGTCATGGACAACCGCGACCGCAATAACTGTCGACAGTCTAGACATCGAGTTAAGGTAGAATCATATAAAAGTTTTATTTTTCTCCGCTTGTCAACTTAGGCACTGCTAGCTAATATTCGAAGAATAACAAAACCACTCTTTGAATCCATTAGTTTTACAGTTTACCACTACCCGACGTTTTCTCTAATGGGAATGGCGCAAACCTAATGGTAATTGGTGATAAAACTCTGGTAAAAAGTGTCACGTCATTTATTCTTGGAAAAGGCCTGCGCTTGTAGTAGTGGGTAAAAATGTAAAAGTTCTTTGAAAATTCTGGGAAACAAAAACAAGAAGCAAAATCTATTCAAAATATCCTCCACTTGTACAAAGCATCCAAAGCTTAGCCTTTTCATACGTAGGTTCATCTTGTTTTATTTTAAAGTTTCATTCTTTTTATAAAATTGAGTTAAATATAAGGACAAAGGAAGTAAAGTCAGATGCGGTCACAGGTCATGCTCCGCCAGAATCGAGTCACAGTCAATAACTTACTAAGTAATACAGTCTCAACAAAGCCGGTTGCACTCAACTGAAGCTGAATCTGATCAATAGAAACTTTTAATTCTTTTCTAGATCGGTTTGTACTCCAAATCCCAAAATGTTACTTAAGAGTCTAATTCCCAGACAATCACCTACTCTGGTTTCTTAATAATTAGTGCATGTCCAACTAACAACCTAATTTCAATTTCAATTAACTTTTACCAATGCCAATAACAAACAAAGAACAAAATATCAAATTCTAACTGAACTCTTCCTGTAATCCTATAGATGTAAAGGTTCGAAGAAATCCAATTAGTTTTGCTTTGACCAAACCATGACCAAGTGGCTATGCAACGTTAGTTAATTTAAGTAAAAATAAACTACTTCGTAAATCATGATTTCACGATCTTGTAAAGTTTATGAAAGCAAACTTTTTCCTAGAATTTCTACTTTCTTCACTTTAAGAAATAGACACAATGGCAGTTATACCTGCAACGAGTTCAGAACACATCTATTTTGACAAATGCGCAGTGTGCGGAGAGCCGGCAACGAAAAAATGTGCCGGTTGCTTTCTCGCCTTCTACTGTGGGAGCCAGCACCAAAAGGTTGATTGGACAAAGCATAAATCTCGGTGTAGACTTTATAGCGTGGAGAATGTACCCGGAAGTGGTATTTCCTTAGTGGCTCTAAAACCCCTGATCCCTGGCACCATTCTCATCCGAGAATATCCGCAGCTTATGTTCCAAGAGTGGAGTTCCACAAAGCTAAATGACAGCCTCCTGAAAATCCTGGCCGTGTCTGGCGCACTTCCCGAAAAGTGTCCCGGTTGCGAAACCGCCTGGGTGTTCCAAGATTCCACGAACAATACCAACTCTTTGACCTCTACTTTCACTTGCACCAAATGTGCACTCCCGCTGTGCTCCGAAAGGTGCCACAAGTCAGCTCACTCTAAATTGGAGTGTTCCCTACTGAAATCCAGAGGTGGTAGCATCATCTCAGAAAACAAAACGACAAAAGTCCCTCAATTCTCCAGACGCGACCTGAACATTTTCCGAATTCTTCTCCAGGAGAAAAAAAAAGGTAGTCCGGTCTCCTTCAAGAATCCTGTATGGAAACACATTCTAACAAAGTCGAAGCAGCTCCTAAATTCCAGGGAGCTTCCACCTGTCTCACCCGCTCTCACCCTAACCGCTGGAAGCAAGTTTGTTGCATATCTAAACTCCATGCTGACCCACCTCTCCATCACTCTGCCATCCTGCAAGAGAAACGCTGTTTATGAGCGATGGAGTCTCCTGAGTCACAGCTGCAGTCCAAACTGCGAATGGTGGATCGACGACCTCGGATTTTACTACAAGCTCCATGTACGTGTTCTCAGGACTATCAACCCCGGCGAGCAGATCACTATCAACAGGTTTAGCCAAATTGACCCCGGTTTTCTTCTAAACCCCACGAACCTCCGTCAGCAGAAGATTCAATGCCAATGTGAGCGATGCAAAGATCCTCTGGAGAATGGAACCTGCCTGTCCGGAGTGCGCTGCAGCATCTGCAAAGATTCTCTATCCTGCAACTACTATTTCCCGAGTGACCCACTGGACCGGAGGAGTCCCTGGATCTGCTCCGGACGCACTTGCAAGATGATCAAGACCTCAGAGCAGATTCTCTGCATAACAGTGAAAGCGCAGAAGGAACTGGCGGAAATTTCGCAAATCGGAATTGTAAGTGAAGCTGAACCAGTGCCTTCAGCCGAGGATCTCATTTCAGGACTCCTAGACTTTATTGTGAAGCACCAGGGGAAAATCCTGCATCCTTGTCACTACCTAGTTCTAATGGCACGCAACCGCGTGAACAAAATCGTCTCTTATTTTTTGGGCACTAGTGAAAAACTTTTCCTCGCTGTGGTCTCAAACCAGCCGAGGGCGTATGACTACTGTACTTATAAACTGGATTTTCTTCAGGCTTACCTTGCCTTTCTGGATCAGCTCTACTCAGGAGGTGAAGGGACGGACCGAATTTCTGGAAAGATTTTGTGCGAGCTGGGATTTGTGGAGGCTGCCATCGCTTTTCACGACTTTGTGCACGAGTACTTAGCGCCCAGCAGTTTCTTCCGCAAGTTGCGATCTGCACTCGACAGACTTTCCAAGAGCGAAGGCACTTTGGACCCCTTCACAGATTGTGTCCAACTTTTGGAGGACATGCAAAAATTTAAAGACACATTCAGACTCATGTTCGGGCAGGAAGTGCTTTCATTCCTCTACAGAACCGGCTCCATGAAGACCGTGGATGAAAGCAAATGTGAGTCGATAAGAAAAAACGTGAAGGAGGTTGTAGCTCACTGGGGAAAGCTTCTAGAGGACATTGGCTTCCTCAAGGTCTACACCCAGCCGGAAATGGAAATGGAAGTATCAAAGGAAGATCTCCAGACGATCTTGATGGATGTTCCAGAGTTTAAATAAGATTGTTTTTATCTTTAAATTAGAATTATAAAATATAGCTTATTTTCTCGTGCTTTTTCAAAACGAAACAATAAAGTCAGCATTTAATTGACAAATGACAAACAGTTATATTTGTTTGCTCAATTACTTTTATTACTGTAATAAGGCAAAATGGATGCAATTTATTTTTACTCATCTACTATTACACTGTCACTTTCATCTGTTATCATGGACCTGGATTTCAGCTGCTGCGACAAAATAGAAAAAGACGCATTCTCATTTGACACAGATTTGACTAGACGACTCGACTCGAGACACTTTCATTTTTTTTGCATAATATTCCACTTTCCCCAGACTTTACAGTTTAGTCTAACAACAGAGCAGAACAATCATGTAATAATACTTATAACAAACAGTAACAGTGAGACCAAGCAAATTCCTTGAACTGTTTGTGAGTAAAGCAAACCTACTCAGAGAAATTAAAATGTGCAGTCTCAAAGCACCAGACGACCATGCCACTTCCACCAGTCGGCCTTCATTTCCTATTTTCCCTACATTTCATTTCATACATTTCATTACATTATCTTGTGTCAACAGAGCAGAACGGACATACGAACCACTTACATACATACATACCTACATAAAATTTCAGCTTGTACTTACATCTTGTAATTACGTCATCACCATAAATATCAAGTTCTTCCTAAACTTGCACCGTCGGCGTCATAAATAAATCTTTTTTACTTCAACCTTTGCAAGCAACGAAAAAGTAACAGATCTAGTATTATAAAAGACTTATAAATAAAAATGAGTCTAAGACAGTAAAAAAGACAAGTAACAACTCGGCGGACACGACAGACAATGGAAATTGCCTTTGTGCCTGCTTAAAGTAAATTGTTTCTCTAATTTTCCATCAAGTATGACTTTCAAATGTTATTGATTCAAGTTTGACTCAATCAGTTAATAACTTCAAATTAAAGTAAAACAATAACGCCCCATAATGAGTCATGATGCCCGGAGCACTATCAAATGTACGTTAGATGCAAACTTTGCACGTGAACTTCGCTGAAAAGATTATCAGTAGATGTGTAACGATATGATTTGTTTGGCTACGAGGCAAAGCTAGATATAAATAGGTTATTTACCTATATTATACAGTGCAACATAGCGGGATTTATTTATGTCTGACGGAAGTTAGTAATCATCAATATCTGTTTGATTGATGATGGATAAGGTCTTTTAAGTGCAATAGATAAATATGAGTGAATACAAAAACATCCTTTGTTTATGAGTTGAGGCTTTAATTAGTAAGCTTTGCTCGGTGATTATACATATGTAAATATTTTTATGTGATGCCGAATCATGATTTAATTATAATTATGTTCAATATAAATTTCGCCAGGTTTTTAGCAGTTTGTCCAAAAGGATCACGAATTCGTTGGATTGTGGGAATGTTTGGAAAAAATGCAAGCAACGGGATATAGCTTCATAAGGCGATGCACATTCCAAATGTTTTTAATATGACGCATGTTTTATTGCCTACAAACGCAAATAAGAGCTTGGCTCGATAACATTGACTCCTTTGTGCTTGCACTCTGCTATTATGATGAATAATGATGACTAATTTTGACGATTAGTAATTAATGTGAATATTAGATTGCTACATACTACATATTCTGGACAACTAAAGTGCATAAAATGAAGAAATTTTTTTATCAATGACATTCTTTGTACTTACGTTTAAAACTCTTGACAAAACGTATTTTTTGTAAATGCTTTAATCAGTAGAGTACATTCACTTGCTGTGCTCTATTACACTAAAACAAATTCATCTGGAAGGGAAATGAATGGGAAGATCCATTTCATTTCTAAGTTTAACAAGGTGGAAAGAGTTCGGTCGTTCCATTTGTTTTCATTTGTCACTCTTAATCATTTTAAAATTGCCTTTACCTCACTCACCTAATTAAGTTAATTAAGTGAAATTGTAGCCGTAATAATTGCAATTATGTCCCTTGTAATTATCTTCCCGTTGGTTGTTCTCTTTTGCTGTGCTTGCGCAGTATCATACTTCCTCCAGGACATGTTCGTGGGTAGACGCCGTACTGTAACCAAATTACCTAAAAACCAAGCAGAATTCTATGGACTTCTAGTTGCCGCAAAGAAGGAAAACATGTGGGTTGCTAATTTAACATACCATAAAGATTGACGCTTCAAATTTTAATGGTTAGTAATAAATGTGCACTAACAACAACAAAATCTTTGTGCCAATTTTTTTTCAGTCCTTGGGTAAACCTGGAAGGATATCTTTGTGCAAATTGGTTCCGCAATTCGAAAGGCGTGGGAGTGGAGCCCTATTATGATCTGGGGATGACTAAAAAGACTAAAAGGAGGAAATAAAAATCTCCGTTCTACATATACATAATAATCTTTAGTCACTAAAAGGACTTCCCTTATGTCATAAATATTTTGGTTGATTTCCAGAAATATTTGAAAGTAAAGTAACAGTCGCACTGCGTAGTTTTGCAAATACATACATACTACACCTTTTTATGTTTTCTCACAGTAAATACTGTCACTGTTCAAAAATTATTTTTTCTTTGATACTAAAAAATGCTCCTATTTTTATAAGCCTCGTTTACCGAAGTAAAAGTCACATTGAGAGCTTTTTTCGCCAGCTTATGAAACCTACGGTTCAATTGCAAAATGCTGCATGACATGTGCCACATGATTGCATATAAAGGATTACTGTTTAAACATTTTTTCTTCTCTTACTTTTCTTAAAGTGCAGTGCTTCATTCTATAAGATTATTGAATTTTTTTTTGCCTTTTGATTTTCCCCGAAATCCCATAAAAGAAATGAAAATGAAACTGACAGTGATTTGTGTTAGTTATTTACAAATCCCTGTTGTAGAAATGGAAAATCGAAGAAAGTGTAGCAATACTAAAAAGTAGTTTCATTTTGACAAAAAAATCCCATCAATAATTCCTAGAATTGGTTCTACATCTTAAAACTTAACTGAAAGTCACTTTATTTATAAAACTACCTAATTCAATGAAGTTCTACATCTAAGGTTATAGTTATTTATATTAATGAAATGAAAATATATGTACTATGTAATACCTAAGTATATGAATAAGATTCTGTTCCGGTCAGAAACCGGTTAGTACTTAGTATATGACAGGGACAAGTATATAATTTTATCAATAACAAATAAACTAAAAACGAGTTTGAGTTTACTAAACCACCTGGGGTTGCGTTTGCGTACAAAGCATTACGAATAGACTCAACTCATTCAATGCAAAATGCATACTGTTAAGTTCCAGTTAGGCAGAATCATTGTTTATCGCAATCATTGATCCAAATATGTATAATCAAATTTTTGCCTCCGGCCAATCACATTCTATATGGATATGCATAAAAAATCAATGAAAACATTAAAGAAAAGCTTATCCTGTACTGTAACTTCAGAATCAATTCTTGCATATTTTGACATAGTTTAGATGCCACTGAGATTCTCAAATGGGCACGTTGCTTTTCCTTGTCTTTAGATGCTTCAAGTCGGGATTGTATATCTATCAATTGTGATTTTGTGAAAATGAAGAACATTTACATCACGAATTTTTACTTCCTCCGTTTTATCCTGACCACACTCCGCATCGCTGCCGCTAATAAGGAACTTTATAGTAAGTTTATGTACCTGCTGAAGAGCGGAATCCATATTTAACGGTTAACAATAATAAAGTCTGTTCAGAAACATATTGAATCAGATTTGCATTTGTGTTTAACAGTAGTAAACACTGATTTTTTACCAGATTTTATTGCAGTGATATTGACCCTGTCACTTCTCGCATCAGGATCTATCGCCGAAGAACGGGTTATCACTGACCTCTCCGACGCCTTCAACGGCGTGCCTGTGGACTACAGCTACAATGAAACAGTTTCCAATCCACTTCCTGAA
>VYYJ01003706.1:0-15690 GCA_021029165.1 Cyphoderus albinus
CTATGATTTTACTTAATGTTTTAAAAAACCCAAAAAACCCAATTTCCGCTGGGTTTTTTACTCTAAAAAACCCAACCCACCTCTAAAAAACCCAAAAAACCCATACCCAAAAAACCCATGAGGGAGTACCTTGCTTTCGATGAGCAAATCATATTTTAAATGGGGAAATAAACAAACATTGCACGAATAATTTGTTGTCCCACTAACATTTAATAGAGGTACATAGGTGCGGACCATAACAGTTTGAATTTTTTTCTGGTATTCAATAGGGATATGTTATGAGTGTCAGAGTGAATTAGGTGAAATTTCCAGATCCCCCTACGCAATAATAAAATGCTGAAGCCATCATTAACTATTGGCTATTGTATTGTGAAATGAAAAGTAGAATTTATGTACGACGCAAATAATATTTTTGTAATTTCCATATGTTGTTTGTTTCTTGAACGAACGCCTTCAATTAGCGTATTTTCGATAACTATGAAATATCAATGTCTGAGACATTACAAGTTTAAATATTAGATTTAGAAAGGATTGAAAAATAAATAAAACTTTGCTTCGATTCTATAGAATTCCACATGGGATTTTTTGGTTTGCAATGAAGCCGTAATGTTTTATAAAGCTTTTTCTTAAATTAGAGGTTTGAGCAAGTGTTGTTAGTTGGTTCCTTAGGGACTTTTTAAAGTTCCATCGAAGGTCCAATGCTTTGATAAGTGTATTAAAAAGAATCGAGCCAAGAAATGTTTCTCATGATCGCCACATATGTATCAACCAAGGTTATGGTTATGGCTGAAATGAATTCATTCTTCGTCGAAAATAAATGTAAGTAGGAAGCAGCTTAGTTTTCCTTCATCATTATCTTGTGTGACACTGACAGTGGTCTTGAAGATTGCAGACGAGGATTTGTGAGTTGCATCAGAGTTTTATTTATTTTGTAAGAGGAGGAAGTGAGGTGGTGTTCTAATAAGTAAATGCGTCTCTCCCTTCTTAATACATTTATACTAAAAGTCGGAAGAATGAATGGGTTCCAAGTGTGCCAAGGCTCAAAGCGGAACTTTTGTAATTATGTGTATGAGTTGATTATTTAGAAAGGTTTTGTGAATGAACTTGTAGCTTGTATGACGGACGAGCAAAGCAATGTTCCATTGATAGTGAGTGACGGATGTGTCATTTGCTGCACTTCACAATTGATACCTTGACAGACACTCTTAGAGTGTTTTTGGATCAGGTCCACTTACCCAAAGGATGGAAGCGTAGCATTGATGATAAATGGAAAAAATAATTTCAAGTATTTAGTAATGCTGTAATATGCTCGTAATGTAATTTAGTTGTTGACGCTCTCAATCATGAGATGAGAATTGAAGAGTTATTTTTAAGTGAATAACAAGTTACAAAACTACGGATTTGTGGAGCCTGCTGTGAGATGGATGTTTATTTATGGCCTCAGAGGAGTAGACGATTGAAGTGCTGGATGAGATAACATTCAGGAGATTTTCCGTTCAGATAAATCAAATTACATTACCACTTAATGCTCATAATCAATGTTATTTATTTCAAATTCGCGTGATTTGAATATTTCCCCGATACACAGGAGATTATTATTACACGTTATTTTTAAATTTGCATGTCTCTATGATAATAGGTAGGTAGATAAATACGAGTTGTTTGTGGAGAATGTCATGTTGGAATTGCAGTTATTTGTAATATGTAGGTTGTTTGCTGGTGCATTATCGCATGCCATTCCCTTTGTGAAAGCGGTTCGGCGGAAGCATGTAATCAGAATCTGAATCAGAACACAGAAAACGACCTTGAGTAACGAGTAAAGTTTTCATTTTCATATTTAGTCGGCAGTGGTTTTCCTTTTCCTCGCTTCACTCACTCTTGTCAGTTTTGTCCCTGTGACTTTGAAACTGGAAACGTGATATTTGGAGAACTCACTAATGATATGGCTTGGTTCTCAATGTTCTCATGAAACCAGTGGTTCAGTAGTTATAAGTAAGTGCAAATAATTTGAAATGAAAACTCACGTGATTCAGAATCTGATGGTGTAAGCCGAGCTGATTCATTAATTGTGGCTTGTAATAGTACATACAAACTATGATTTTTCATTTCGTCCATTTCACATTGCATTGTTAATAGAGAAATAGAAAGAAACGTAGTAGCGATAGCGAACTAGTATTTTCATAATAATGCTTGTGGAATTCTAACGTCATGTGAATTTCTCACGGAACTGACTCATTAAATCCAGATGCTTCCATTAACTTTCAACTTGAACTGTGCAAGGAGTAAAAATTTTGCAGAATGTAAAACACATGTTTTGAATAATATTTATTTCTGGAGTAGCATTATATTACAAAAAGATATATTTAGCGTTAAAGTAGGTAATGTACTTGGCAACGCTATAATGATAATGTAGAGTAGAATTATGTATGAAAATAAATCACACAAAATCGCGTGCCTAGACTTAAACTATGCGGCATCAGAGCTACGCCAGAGATAATTTCTACCAGACTGTCCAGAAATATCCTAAGTAAAATAGGAAATTCTAGTGTTATTTACTATGGTATAACTTCAACGGCAATTTAATAAATTTCACTTGCAAATTTTGCATACCATTAGAGATTCACTAAACTAAAATACATTCTGAAATTCCAATGCACTGGTGTTGCATAACTTTCCTGCTTATGAGAAAAAGCTTATTTAATAATAACCGCATCTGGGGTGTTAATTACATGCTTTGTGTAAGTTCTCGCTGCCAGCAGGCATTATCTTCTTGGCGCCACCCAAATTGCATGGGAGGGTAAATCCGTGGATTTTTAGCTGTAAATTTCGAAGCGATTTCTTTTTTGAAAACGCATAAATCATTTAGGTACATGAAATAGACTTCGTTGTATTTTGTAAATCTACGTCAGGACCGAGCACTGTAAGGATTGCAGAAATGCAAAAAAAGATTAATTGGTCTTTGTTAAATGTACGATGATCCCTTCTAAAACCAAATCCTGAATTCTATGGCACTGCCAGAGCCAAACGTGTTTTTAAAGTAAAATTAAAGTGAGTTAAATATTTATGAGTAGGTTTTTCGCATGTGTGGCCAAATTTTGTAATATTTGCATATCAACAAAGTTTCATTGACGCATCATTGATCACAATAGCATCGGTGATGTCAAAGTTCTCTTTTCTCAGCAACTGCAGAAGGTAAATTTGGTCTTGGTACCGGTTGCTTAAGTCTAGGAATTGCAAAAAAACGTGATTAAGAAACGGTTACTTAAGTAGTCAGACTGGATCTAGAAAAGTCTGGTTTGAAAGCACGAGGTTGAGTAATTGCAAACTAAAAATGTTTCAGTTTAATCGATTCTTGAGATTTAGTGAATCCAATTTGGTACGTGAACTTTCAGACCTGTTCATCGACTTAAGTCATTGACAAGGACTTTACCTTTCTGGTGAGCATTACATTACATAAAGACTCAATTCCAGGAACAAACCACTTCATTATTATTTTCAACTTTTATTGCCTCTGGGTTTGTTGAAATACGCTGTAGCTGACCTTCCAAGGTTACAATTTCAGGGATCGTAAAATCGTTTACGGCCATGACCGGTCCAAGTGTCAAATTTTGATGAGTTGATGAGAGAGAAACGAGTTTTTACACTTTACAATATGCACCTCCCTTTGACATTAAATTCCTCAAGACGCTTACCTAAACCTCATTTTGTGAAACTTACCTAACCTACCGCTTTTATGACGCACAACAGAGTTTTTATCTGCCAGACAAAGTTGGTTATAAGATCCTTGCAATGATAGGATATTTTGGGAGTGGTGAAGGTGTGTAACGTAACGTAACGTAGCTCATTAAATGTTCTAATGAGAAATTGGTTCTTTAATCCGCAACTTGACAATAGCTGACGCAAAGTAAAAAAAATGCGAAAGGTTAGTGTGTTGAAAATGACGGAGGTTCGGCTTAGTTAAAATGTTTACTTTTCTCTAGACTTAACAGAATGTTTTAGTCCGGCTTACAAATAATGACATGCTTTGAGTTGCGAATTCAAATGCTTAATATGCCACATTTTGGACACTAATGCTACATTGTATGTACAATAATAATTTCGCCAGCAATTTATAGCCCAGTCGCCATGATTGACACCCAAGGTCGGCGTGTGGTTAGAAGCTGAGTACAAAACTGGAATCTTGCATTAGTTAATTCTCATTCATAATATTTAATAGTTGATTTAGTCCATTTTGTTTGTCGTGTGTCCCCGTAGATTTCTATTATTAAGCCAATAAGATATTTTAATAGGGGAAAATGAACATTCTTTGACTTGAGATGTTTATTACATAAATTTATACAACACAAGGAAACACGAAGAATTAATTTTTGGCGACCATAAGAATAAATACGTTTAGTGGAACGAAGTGTGTGTTTAATCTAGATTATTAATGCACAGAAATGTCTCTGTGAGACATAAAATAAATAAGGTTGAATAATGGGTGAACATAAGACGACCGCCAGTATAGTACAAGTTCATTGTTTTCGCTGGGATCCGAGTGCATCTTCATTTTTTGCATTAAATATCGATTTTATTTTTTGATCATGTGCCAAGATTCCCTTCGCAGTTCGCAGCACAAATGGGTCTGATAATGACCTTGAAGCCACAGCCACTCTTGTATTACTTCAGCCTGGCTAAATGTGTACCATTCGATGATGGATTGCCACAGTTTGCGAACGTCGACGGTTTCATGGGTAGCGTTAGCTGTTAGCTTCCAATCATCATCAACCCAAGGATTGTTTTGTTGACCGTTTTTTTCTCAGTCTGTCACGAATGTCAAGAGTAGGTACTACCACTTGAAGTGAAGCAAACTTCAACCTGCTTATTTAGCCTTTGGCATATTACCTTTTGCTACTACAAAAATAGAATAGCTTGACTAAAGAATGGATGAATTTTCTTCATGCAATGTAATTTGAAGTTAAAGCAGGAGAAAAAGTTGTTACGTACATATGTTAGTGTAATGGCGCACGTGCAAGACGTGAGTGAAAAGGGGTTTAGGTAACAGTTGTACAAGACCGTTAAATTAATTTGATAAAAAGTTTGCTTTTTGTTTTCCCACTGGAAAATTCCATGGCACGAAAGTGACATTAAACCTAGACGTGGTTTTGAAGGTGAACCTAAAGTGAAGTTGGACAGAATAGTTCAGGATGACGGTGGTGTTGTCATCTGGATATTTAATTCGTTCTGCTCGACGCTTTGGATTTCTTTTAAATGTGCAATGAACAAAACGTATTTTTGTTTATAAACATTATATTATGTAACCTAACACACAAAGGACCGCACGTCGAGTCTGCTCGGCCCAACATAAACAAACAAAAGCAAATTGCAATTAGTTGCAAATTCCAACTTATGAATTCTTGAGAATTGATTAGGCACTACGCAGAAGCAATAGCAAAATTCTCTGTGCACCACTTTATTCCAAATGGCAACTGTCAATTTTTCTTAATGGTTATGATTATCTTCCTACGAAACCGATGCACTCAAGCTGCATATAATTAAATTCGTCTAGCAAATCTATCTCACATCAGCACAGACGAGACATCAAGCATTGAGGTACCAGGCAATCACTTTATTTCTAGGAACAATCAAGGCAATTGAGTCAATTAGAGAAATAGATCTTTATTAAGGTTCTGGCTAAGTACTAAATAAATTACAATTTTTAGCGTAGGCGAATTCCATGACTACACAGTAAATGTTAGGAACGTTAATTAATTGGAACGTAATGTGCTTTTCGAGAAAATTGGTACTCTTGTACAATTGGGATTTGCAATTACGCTGGAGACTAGACATATTTAAGCATAGCTGCGAATATTCTAGGAAATGATATTCAGATGGCATGTGGCATTTGTGGTCACCTGGCACAGCACAAGTTTTTCAGTTATGAATTAAGGTAGAGTTGCAAGTTGTGTGTATTTAAGAGTAATAGCTCGTTTTAGCACAAGAATTATTTGAACATTTCCGACGCCAGCAGCTCTATTAAAATATATTAGGGTTAGACAAATCACAGTCTTTGTGATAGTGTCCATGTCGAGCCGGTTGGTAACACATTACAGAGACACTAAGGACATTTTACCTAGTTAAGTATTTAGAATGCGCACAGTCTGCAACTAGTCTACATAATCCAAACACCCACCGCTGGGACACGAATTCAAATGACAAAATGTTACACAATCCAGGGTTATGACTGGTTTTATGTGCCAGTTTTGCAAGATATGCGACCCCATCAAGAGAATGTTGAACTGTTTAATTTCAGCAGTCCAAGCCATAAATGTTGACTATGTATCTAACTTTAGGCAATAAACATCTCATTTTGAAATGTAAGCAAGACACAGCACAGGAGAGTGTGAGAAATTGGAGTCAAACATTTTATCAATTGTCAGCTTTTCTCAAAGCATTTTTAATGCCAGGTTATGCCTTCTTGTAAGCTAGAGTGATATTTATTGTTGTCTGTGAAGTGTAAACTGATCTTTCGTGTGTAAACATTGTAACAGCTCAAAGCTTTAATGATGGGGTAAAAATAGAGGCAGATTTTATTGCTGTCACTGTGTAATAGTTTGTTTGTAGAAACTCGCTTTTTAAGTGCCTATACCAAAAGATAAAAACAATTTTTTATGTAATGTAATATCAGTTACAAATTTAATGGTCAACCGTGGCATTTCGAATGGACAAAATTGTTATTGTAATATTAATTAAAAACACACACGGCAATAAATCGATAGTCCTTGCTATTGGCATTGCGGTTTGGTAATGTTATGTACATGGTAGCTTAGCTTAATTGTTTGTATGTATTGCGTGAGGCTTTTCGGAGGCGTTTTGGTTTTGAGGTTTCAATGCTGAATTGGCCGTGCTAACTCTATTATTATTGTCAAACAAAGGGTACATTTCGGCGGAGTGAGAGAGTTTCAAGGACTGCCGAAACAAAAAGTGCAGGGAAAAGCTTATTTTCGGGGAAATCAACTTATGGGGTATTGTGAGCTTCATCAGGTTGTAAATAGTTGTTTAACATCATATCATGACATAACCAAACATGTTATTTAGTTATTTAGTCTTTCTACGTAAAATGCCCTACATGACAAATCCTTTGTGTGAAACTTTATTGATTTTTGTCGACACAGTCGTAAACCTTCGATGCAAATGCAAGTAGGTATTAAAATGTTATTTACTTTTTCAATACACCGCCGTGATTCCTTTAAGGTTCGTTCTATTCAGGAAAATTCTCTTTATGTTTCTGAAAGGCAGGTGCGAATGAAACGACAAGCAAATACTGATTAAAGTTCCATAAAAATGTGGAGGAGGCTTTTATAAAACGACGTCATTAGCAGGAGCTGAAAGCTTTGATGCTTGATTAATTTTATAATAATGTTTTTGCGTCGTTTGCGCACTGTTAATTAATCAGATAAAAGCAAAAAATATATTTTTAGTGTCCCTTTTCATCTATGAGGTAGTGAGTTGAAAACATGCGTCACATCAGCTACGTTACAAAAAGGGTGCATAACAACAAAACAACAAACAAAAACCTACCCTTGAAACTTATCGACTTGAAAACTCTGCTGTGAGTTTTTAAATGTTAAGTGGGTTCAGTAGGTTTTAACAAACTGGAGTTTTGACAAAGGTCATTTTTAGAACATTTTCTCCGAAATTCATTTCCATACGTCTTTTCGGTGACTATGTTGTTTCAGTTTGTGAACATTAAATAAACAAGCTGAAAGAAGGTACATCTCTTTGATTTTACAGTACTAAACACATACATACACATTACTCTGTATAAATTATAATAAAGATGTCACATGAATGGACCAGGCGTATAATTACTGTGCCAGGATTTCCCTTGTACAGACAGCATTAAAAATGTGCTTGGGTCACCTTTCCCATTATAGTAATAATAATGATGATAATATTCTCATTCTGGTAAGAAATTTGCTGGGAAATATGTGAGGGCAAGAGTAAGAATTTTCCACCTTGCAGCTCCTCTAGTAAATACTTTAGATTTACCTCACTCCCACCCTGTGCAAAGAATGGCGAGTTACAAAGTTGACTACTGCTGAAAAGTCTTGAAAAGAGAAAGTTTGCTCATTAGGCCAGTCTAGTCTGGTAACAAGAGGACGACATTTGCCGTGCACTTTTTTTATCGCTAATGTTTTGGTAGAACCGGAGTGGGTAATCTGATATATCTGGTGTGGCTGCGCTCTTCTATTACATTATTCACCAAGATTAGTCAGAGCGGTAACAGCAGTGGCTACATCAAACACTGCTTACATGGCAAAGGCGACTTTCTCATTGTGAAGGTTGGGCTTGTATTAGGTAGAAACTGGGGGTTTTGGGTTATCTAAAGTTGTTTGTACAATGCATTATCTCTTAGGCTTTACTTCACTGGAGTTTAAATGAATGAGGAAGAGAGGACAGAGGACATTTAACTCCTTTTGTGAGCAAGAAAGAAACTGAAACCGGCTTTGTAGGTTTTCTCCTTGGTCACATTGGTCACGTGGACTGCCTAATTGAATCGATAGTTTGGTTATATAGTGGTGTGGTGATATTGCAGTTTGTCGTCTTATTGATCTTATTATACCTAACTAACATTACATATGTACTATAAACCAATTTGTATGATTTCGCATTTTCTACTTTGCACATAAAAAGCACTCTGATTTCACTATTACATACTTCAGTTTTCTATCCATTCATCTAAATCAGTTTAACATCACTTTCATGTGCGTGAGTGTAAAAACTTCCATGCCCACACAACTTTGAACTTTACAAAGAATGCTTGAGAGATTAGAAATGGTTCAAGAAGGGAGTAATTTTGTTGAAGATGGAAAACTCCGCGAGTTGTGTGGGAGGGATGGGTCTAACGGCATACAATATAAACACAATGTATATGCAATTGTATTGTGATTTTGTGGTTTATAAGAAGCCTGACCTTCAGCAACACTCGCACTTGCTGGTACGAACGAGTTTACAATTTGTATCTGGATCAGTAAGTGATGGCCTTTGTGAATTTTGCTGTCTCTGCTCTATTCGTAGTAATTTTGAGGAATCTCTACATTTTGGGAAAATGCTATGTATTTAAAAGAAAGACAGTGGCTTTCTGGGTACACGGGGGAAATTGATGGATATTCAGACATGGAAAAGGTAAAGCTCGGGAAAAGGCGTTGGTGTGGTGTTGCATGCGTGGAATTTTTGATTTGCAGTCGCAGAATCTCTTTTTATTCCACGAAAGTTCTCACTCCCCTGAGTTTAAGGAGATTCATTCTGCAAAGGTTTCAATTTGTTCATTTCCAGCGAAATTTCTATTTTCTTCACATACTGAAAAAGCTTTTAAGGATTCTATGTGTGCGATGCTTTTGACTTCCTCGTATTCCTCTCGGTAGCCAATGAAATGATGACTTAACTTTATACCGCTATCACCACCACTAGCCTCTGACCCCCGCTTGCCAAGATAAAATGCCGTTTTCTTGATTTGCTTGTTTTCTGGTCATGCTCTTATCGTTCAATTTTTGCCTAAAATCGATATCAGAGTTAAACTTAAAACATGATTTCATGCTGCACACAAGAGTCAAGGGGATTACCGTTGCTTCCTCATGTTTGCTCATTTTCATGAGATGACATTTTAGACGCCTGTGTGCAGAAGACATTGGCACTGGCAGTGGGAGTGGGAAGAGCGGCTTGACGTTGCTTGACATACATTATTAACTGTATTAATAATAAAATGTTCTCCAAGTAATAAATATGTACTAGATCCTTCCAGAGAACGAAAGTGTGTGGAATCCACCAAGCGAGAGATTTTCCTTCCAACTATTGATTTATGGCCTCTGTGAAGCTAGAGTAAATTACTATTACCGTTTCTTACTAAACACACATATACATATTTTTATGATATTGTAAGAAATTCAAAATCCTTGCAGAGTGCCTTGCACTCGCAGTACTTTTCCATTTCGTGTTTTTTTGCAGTAGGCTGCTGCATCAATGCGAAAAACTTCATGCTCTAGTAGTGACAGCTGCAAAGGAAAACTTGCGCTTTGGCTCGACTGACAAAGATGTTTGTAGATAAAAAGGCGGTTCTCCTGGAATAAGTTTATTATGGAAGATAGAAAAAGTTTGAAGCATAACGGGATAAAAATGGAATTACTAGTACATTAATGAACGATTTTTTACTACTTAGGACGGCTAAAATGGTCAGTAACCGCTGCAGATACATATATGCTTGTATATGCTTTTAACGGCTTGTTATTTTGTGTAGGCGTAAACTCTCATGGGATCCTTACAATGCGAAAAACTTCATGCTCTAGTAGTGACAGCTGCAAAGGAAAACTTGCGCTTTGGCTCGACTGACAAAGATGTTTGTAGATAAAAAGGCGGTTCTCCTGGAATAAATTCATTATGGAAGATTGGAAAAGTTTGAAACATAACGGGATAAAATGGAATTACTAGTACATTAATGAATGGCTTTTTACTACTTAGGACAGCTAAAATGGTCAGTAACCGCTGCAGATATCTACAGATATTTATATGCTTATAATGGCTTGTGATTCTGTGTAGGCGTAAACTCTCATGGGATCCTTGCGACTATTTCACTTTATACCAGATGCTGCTGAGGTTTGTGTCATTGTCCAGTTCAGTGGATATTAACCGGGGTTAACAAACATAACATGAGGCTAATTAATTGCAGAGTTGAATGAATTCTAACCACACTTCAGCATATGATGTTTGTTGAGCGTTAAAAATGAAACAGTTTTCGGTTCAAAGCTTTTACGACTTTGTTTAGTGCTAGTGTAGTGTAGCGTGGAATCGATTTGGTTGTAAAAAGTATTTAATGAAAAGAAAAGGAACTGAGCCTCGCTTCTGTAATCTGCTCTCGTTTTCCAGTCCAGCTACAGTAACACACTTGATACGCTCTGGTACCCTCGCACATGGTAAAGTTCAGGTCCTGAACTGAACTAACAACAAAGTTACTTTAATCGCTACAGCTACATACTACCAGAAGTATGCAATTAACTTTTTAAAAATTGTGGAGGCTTCAATTCCATTTTAGAACGAACTTTCTTTTTTACTTCACTTTTTTCCTCGAGTATTTAGGTTTAAGGAACTTGAACGGGTGTTGGCGAAGTAAACGTACGTAGTTTAAAAATTGGTCGCGTGAGTGAAAACTTTTGGATCTAAATTGGTACAAAACGGGATCCGGTGGGGGTGACGTAGGCTGTGGGTGCCTTCAGCTTCATTTTATATTACCTAATATTCAGTGACTAAGCCGAGACAAATTTTTCTGCTCATCCCATCCATTCACATCACACGAAACGAGAACGTTTTTAGTTTGGGCGAGACACCGGGAGCAATAATCGTTTTAAAAGTTACTGACCATTTTGTGTGCATATTTTATGTGATATAGAAGCGTCCTCGTTCGTGCATGCGGCTTTGTAGCACGGCGATTTCATTTTCATTTGCTGTATTTTTTGGAGCAGAATTTATAGTCTGGAGACACGCGAGCAGAAGGTTTTGACAAATTGAGAGCTCAAGAAAAGAAAGCATTTGAGCGTGTTGTTTTTTATACAAGAATAAGATGACTAAATAAAAAATCCATTTCTGTATAGTTTCGCAGTCCTTTACTAATATAATAATAATACCTAAATTGTATAATAAATTTAGAAAAGGTTTTGCGCATCTGTTTGATGGTGTTGATGATGATAAAGCATTTCGCATAACGAGTTAATAATGCTATTACAAAGATCAATTTGAGGATAGCGAGAGAGCATCGTAGTCCGTTCCATTTTTATGCTGGGTGAATTTTCAATTTCGCAACGGCGCAGTAAAAGATAAAAGGTTTATTTATTTTCAGCGTGTCACTGTTTGCTTACATGAATTTTGCATTGTAATGCAATATTATGCAATAATGTTTCTGTGTCACACACAAATAAATAGATATAATATGCGGCTGCTGCTGCGTTATCGTTTGTGATTGTGGGTGATGTGTAAATAAAATGAGGCTCGCTTTTTGCGTATTTCCAGCGACTCTTATCTCCAGCTTTTTCTGGGATGAGACTGGATTTTGTACAGTGGAACTGAATAGAGCCGAGTTTTTTGCGTTATATAATATTTGCGAATTCACTCCGAATAACTATGTTTATATTAAACCATGCATATTTTTGCATCATTCACATATGTAATTGAAGTTTGAAGATTACTCATCTCATTAAGTGATGGAAATTACAATCCCGTTATTATTATTATTCTTGCTTAAACACATGTTTTCTTCTGGTCTGTAAAGCGAACACTTTCTGTTCTAGATGGGAAATTGTTTGGAAAATGGAAGTGGGTTTTACGACTAACTTGTCCTCGTTTTACAGTTGATGACTTCTTTTCAAACACGTAGAAGCAGAAGGAAACTGATTTTTTGATGAAAGGAAAAGAAAGTAGCAGCGTAGCTGAGGAAGTGAGTGGGGTTTAACAAGAATCAGTGAATGAATGTTTTTGCGTGTGGGTGGAACAGGAACAGGAGGACTGAGAATGGTGACGAGTTTTATATTGCAAATTTTTGCACATCTGCAAAAAAAGATTGTGTATACATACATTATAAAGACGGTCGGTTTTTTGCATGCGTATTTAAACTTCCTTTCCCTGGAAAATACAAAGTCTGTTTATTCCCTTCTCAGCGTCATCACAGAATTTAACCAGATAATTCAACATCATGAACCACCAACACGTCACATCAGCGTATTACCCATGAGTATGTGATTCAGTGTGAGGAATGAGCAAAGTGTAGCATAACGTAACCTAACACAAAACTGTCTGTCAAAATGTGTTGGTATTATGCAATTAACCCAGTTTCTAGTTTTTACTCCCTTCGCAGTCCTCATTCCCATTGCTTTTCTGTAATTTTCTGTGACAGCAAATAACTTCTACTGGAGAAGTTTTTTCACTCTTTATTATTATTGTTATCATATCAAATCGAGTCCGTAAAGAAAGGCAGATTCATACTCAAGCTTTGGTTGAAATAAAATGCACTAAACCTCACATCATTCATTCCAATTTACAACAAGAGAGTTATTCCAGAGCCACAGCTCAGAATTCAAAAGGAATTGTGCAATTCAATGGGGTTTCCATTACGCAAACAGTTCCGGCAGCCCATCTTTTTCTACTCAAGTTACATTCAGACATCCCACACAACCCGGTAGTTATTTGTTTGCCGCCCTCCCCTGGTAAATACTATGACGGCTGACGTTGTGAAAGAAAGAAAATAATGAAAATTAAGTACGATAAGCTTGCAACAAAGTCGGCAGCTCAGCATTAGTACATGAACCCACACAAAGTGTCATCTGGATGAAAACTCCATCATGCTATTATTTGATGCTTTCTCGTTCAATCCGGCTTCGCTTATTTTACTGCCCACGATAACGCTATAGTTCTGCTGTTAGTCTACATCTACGTAAGAAAACGTATGTTATCGTAATTGTTAATACACATGAGTAATATAAAGTAGTCTCAGTCTAAGGTAAGAGAAGGCGTTGGTGGTATGCATAGAGACGGTAGAGAAATCGGCTTTAATATTTATGGATGAATTTATGTGCACGTCCCGTATTAATATAGAGTTGGAGTTTTATGACTCCTACAATGTTATTGAGATTCGCGAGTAAGAGAACTCCTGCGTTTGTTTTTCATCCCTCTTGGGAAATCGATTTAGAGGGATAGTAAAAACTACCTACTAAATAGAAGCAACTAGAAACTAAATATCGTCACTCATTTCCTCCACTCAAATTGGATCGATATGGCGAGACCATTGAATTGCGGAAGGAAACAGGCAGAGCCAGGTTAACGAAAAAATTCCTTCCCATCTTTGACTTTGACTGCCGCCTGAGTCGGTTTCCCTTTCTCTTTTCCGGCTGCATCTAAAAATGCTAGTGGAAAAGTACAGAAATTCCAACTCGATTAGTCCTCAGTCTTCGTTTATCATTTATTGCTTGGTCGTAATGGGACCAGAAAATAGAATCTACAAACGTTGTTTGTTGTATCTGATGAAGCGTAGCAAGCAATGAGATAGGAGGAAGTTTCCCATGCAAATTCTCAGCGCAACTTCCCCCGAACAACTTTTTAGATTGGAATCTGCATAAAAATCGCAACTCGCGAAAAGTCGTTTTGAATCATGAATTCTGCACCAGCTTTTCCCCTAGTGATTCTCGTTCCTGCATGAAGTGAACGGCGAGACGGAATGTTCACATTCACACCAGAAATTAGAATTTAGACGCATGCAGATTTCAGATACATACCTACATTAGATTTTACAATTTCTCAGAGCGTAGCGTGGGCTTTGTTTATTTTTTCGGCTTACATAGTTGTGCAAAAATCTAGCAGACAGGAGAATGAACAAAGTTTACTTTGATGCTGGTCATGGCTGCATGAACCAGTTTGCATTATTTCGCAAACTATTTACAAGTAGTTTTTACAAGACGTGTTTTTAGAAAAAAGTAGCTCCCGCTCCTACGGCGACACCCTCCTATAAAAAAGCTTTAAGCACGTTTTCGCAAAATGAAATGGAATGAAAGGGAGTTGTAGATAGGTATTACGCGGAAAATTATTCATGGCACTAAGAATTTTTATGACTGCGTGTGAGTCAGAAAAGAATATTTGTGGATGTGGACAGTGTGCGTTTTCTTCTCGAAGGACGTTACCCTGTGCTGTTCTTTGTGATTAAATGTGTATTTTATTACCACTATGTAAATATAAATATAAAACACGCTGGGGTTATTGGTGTTCTACAACTCTTCCATTTCCGCATGTACTTAAATGTTTTGTTTGAGTACCGGTGAATTTGAGTTGGGTGGAGAGAATTTGTCAACCTACTGAAAATCGTCGGTACAGTTGAAAGCTTTGATGAGTGCACTAAAAGTGCAGGGAAGTAGACGAGTTTTTATTGCTGCTTGTTCTATATAGCTTTGGAATTAAAGGAAAGCCTCCAACTGTGTTACTGACTGAGTCATCATCATCAGCATCGTGAATGCGATATGAATGAGTCATAGGTTTGTCCAGTCCAGCTCAACATAGAAATGGAATCAGTAACAGTTTTTTTTGCAATGCGTGCATGAAAAGCTAGGAAGAAAATAAAGGAGGTTAAAGTGAAAGTGTGCCTCGTTTTATTGTACTTTTAGTCATGTCGGCTTTTATCTAAATCGTAAATTGGCATTTTAAAAGTAACCTGTAAAAATTGCAAGAGGTTTGGTTTCTAAATTTGGGTTTGTTTATTTCTTTTCTTTAATGAGAATGAAAATTTTAGAGTGAGTTATAAAACTTGGAAGGTGAAGTTGCTTTGAGTGAGGTCTCACTGGTACATAATATTGATATTGGCAGTGTGCAAAAACAAAGTCGCGAAAATAAAAGTTGGTTTGACGGCGCCACCAAGCGAAAGATGAGTTAACTCTCTAAACCTAGAAGAAAACGGTGTTTGTGTAAGTTTCCTCGTGAACCACAGATGTAGGAAGGTAGAGGCCTTGTGATTTTTTGGCAAGCTTGGTCTGAGGATGTGCAAAGATGGAAAATTGCAGAGCTTAGGATTTCATAGAACTGCACTGCGGCATATTTTCATGTTTTATTAAACTGCATTAATTTCACGGTATAAAGTTAGATTATTGTGTTTGTTTAATTGCATTTATGATTAACTTGGGTTAA
>VYYJ01003707.1:0-15684 GCA_021029165.1 Cyphoderus albinus
AACAATGAAAAATGTTATGATATGTTAACGTTACTATGTTCAACCAGTACAATAAATGACCCATTAGGGTCACTAATTGAGCCGAGCCCCACATGAAATTAGTATCATTCAACTCGTCTCATCGAGTTCTATCATCCTACCAATTTTGGAGAAAATCGGTTACAGGGGGCTATAAACGTAATATACCCGTAGATGTTATTCCCTCCAAACATAAAATGTCCTCCGTGAAACCAAACCATCACAGGCATCAGAGGTTTTTCAGTGTCCAACTGAAATTAAATATGTTTATTAATTGAAAGATGTATGTATATTTTAGGCAAATGTATGTAACTAACTAGTAATTAGAAATAATTTTAAAATGCTAATTGAAGCTCACATTAGGTGTGTAAATGTGCAGTTGGAGACAATCTTCCACGCCCACAATTTTCTTCCAGAGAGTTTCATACTGAAGGCACAATTTCACTGGTTTCGTTGCATCCAGAATTTCGTCTTCCGCCCATTTTCCGAAAGGCTCTGGAGGCTGCAATAAAATAGAAATAAAAAATTAGAATTATTTACCAATTTTAATTGTAAGTAATCATATGTAAATTAGTTTTAAAATTAATAAATCATACCGCAAACCGAAGGTCATCCACCGGTGGCTTCGCATACGGAATGGAAGTAAAGGCATAAACGGACTGGCCACCACGGACCTTCGTGACCCGCCCCCTGAGGCGTCCATAATGAGAGTCGAGAAACACCGGTTCACCAAAGTAAACGAAAAACTCCCCCAAGTAGAAAACAGCCAAGACGGCCACAGTAGTCACTAACAGGAAATGGACTAAAAATCGAAACATTTTTCCTTATTGCTTTTACACTTTTCTGGTTTTAATCACGTTTTTAGATTCATTCCCTAAAAACCTCAGGTCACACGTCACACTCAGAGATCACTAAATCAATTATTAAGCTAAGATTTAACTTCGACTGACTGGAGAACTTTGTAAGACCGGAGTAAATACTGGAGAGTCCAGAATCGTATGAATATGAAATATACACGCTCCAAACATTATTATTATGATGTGATGGTATATAATGATAATCTTGTAAAATACTTTAATACTGACAGGTTGGCTTTGACTCAATAAGTTTTGCAATAAAAAGTGATGATAAAGGAAAAATGAAGTTGTTGCATGCAGGTAAGTACAATTTGGTTTCACTCTTACAGCTGAGAATGAAAAATGGAACAGGATAGGAGTATAGGAGACTAGGAGAGGGCTTTTTACCTAGATGTGTGTATTACACATTATTGTCCATTATTGGCCTGCCTGGAACTTGATTTGAAACATTGAGCTTCTTTCTGAAAGCCGCATTTGCTCATGCACACAAAGTTATAAAATGCGACTAATGCGAGTTATAAAAGCTTTCACTAAGAATAAGAAAAGAAAATTGAGCCATGAGCCATGCCATGACCATCCATAAGAGATAGATAATATTCAGTGGGTTATGGACCATACAATCAATAACTTACTTATGGTTGCTTGGAAGTTGGAACAATAAATGTAATTGCATTGCATAATTCTGTATAAGGAAAAAACTCAAATATCCCAATTTTCCTAATCACTGCATTATACACTTACCTATTAATATTAACATGCCTATTTGCAAAAATGAAATTTAAAGAATGATAGGAAAAGTCCAGAGTTCAGCTGAAAAATAATTGCGAGTTCATTGGGAGTTTGGGAACGAAACAATTTCTCTGTATACAGGATGTTCATAATTTTCTCCATCGTTTCATAACTAATTATATGAGAGAGAGTAAGTAAGAGATTTGTATTTGTATTTACTAGGCTCGTTATTACATGGCAGTAATTGAAATAAATGAAGCCTCAATAAATAGAAGCGCAGAAAATGATTTATAATTAATAATTATATTTTAACATGTCCAAAGTAGGTTATTTTGTTTTTACTAAAATGCATGCATTGGATTAATCCAATTTTGATGGAAGAGGGAAGCTCTAGGAAACGCTACAACTTCCGTGTGAGAAAGGCTCTCATTGCTCCGTAAACCTATGCTACCCCGACTGCTACCCGTGTTCGTGTACCATTTTGGCACTTGCACTTGGAGGAAGTGGCATTATCATTGACTTCGCACATGCCATGCCACTAACATTTTATTTTCGTCACCAATGAAAATGAATTGACTTCCGTATTTTGAAAGTACAACAACAGGAAATGTGTTAGAACAGCACACATGTATTAATTTGCAAACAACAGGAAAAGATTTTGTAAGCGTTGTTTTCGCAATTTCCCTTGCGCAAGTAAAAGCTCAACTCAGCGTCAGTGAAGTTACATATGGGAAATTTGATACGTAATAAAACCAAACATTTTTTGTAATGAATGATTTTTTCCTTTATTACTCCGTAACAATTTTTATTTCTGACCTCGCACTTGACGCTGTAACAAACCAAAATATTTTGAAACCTTCGGCTGTCCATTAAATAATGTTATTTACAGCAATATTTAAGTTTAAGTCACTGTGATCATCGCAAGGACAAATTGCTTAAAAGTGATGAATGAAATGCAAATGTAAGAAAGATCCTTTCTTTTTTGCTTTGCTTTCATAAACATTTTTATAGTTGACTTAAGGTCAGTTCAAGGCCTACTAAAGCTTCACTAACGAATGAAAATTCTAAAATTAAATAAGAGTCTTAAATCAAATGAATATTTCTCCAACTTTTCAGACTAGACTTATTTTATTTTTATTACTGAACCATGGCTTCCTGTCGTTATTTCCTTGAGCATTACTAAATTACAAAAGCAAAGGCGGACAAAAGGCAGACAGAAAGGCAGACATGTTTATAAACATTGTATTATTTAAGGTTTGAAATTTATTCAGCTAGTAAGTATTTAATAAACTACCAACCTAATTTATAACTAAATACATACAAGTCATTAAATTGTACAATTGTACTTAAAAGCCGAGACATTCATGATGAGACTACATATTTATCACTATCACATAACCAAACGTGAGCTTTAGCTAAGCTTTGGCTTGCTATTCGGCTTCAATGTATTTTTTACTACGCTGTCTACTAGGAGATGTGTGAAAAAGAAGCTCTGGTGCAAAGCACATTCCCCTTGCATCGCAGGCTCTTATTGCTCCGTAAAGCCATGCTGCATTTCGTGCGTGAGTGAAGTAACCCTGAATCGAAGCAGCGTTGCAAAAACATCAGTCAATTATAAAACACCAAATAACATTGCAAAAAAAATACGTTTTTGTTCGACTTTGCCATTTCTTTTGCTTTCACTTACTTCTATATGTAAAAGCCAGAAATCGAGATGTTTTTTTAGTTTGCATTTTTCTCAATGATAATTTTAATGGAAATAAATGCCTGAGGCTGCTTGCTCGTCATTAGATTAGCCGAAATGAAAACATGGAAAGACTGCTGGAAAAGTGCATTTTAATGAAAAATCATGTTAATTTGTAAAATATTATTTATTTCCATCTGATGAGGCTTGGGAAATTGTTGGAAAATGTAAAATATATTTCTAAAACTTTTTATATTTACACACTGTTCCATAACTAAAAAGTATAAATTAAGTTTATTTAAATACATATAGGCATAGGCAATAACTTAATAAATAGTTTTAAATTGCATAATATTTTCATTTACTGTAATAACACACAAGAAGAGATAAAAATTTTAAGTATAGCATGTATAATATTTATATGTAGTTTTTCAAGTAAGCTTGAACTCGTCCATATTAATATCTAAAGAAGAAGTGGACGCTCTGAGTCAAAGTACAATTCCCTTGCAATGGAGGCTCTCATTGCTCCGCAAACTCGACTCTGCCTCTACCCTACGCGTTCGCCATGGTTGCTCCAACTTCACTCTCATCACTGAAATAGCACGCTCCATTTTCATCTTCTTCATCCCATTGTTTCCTTTCTTACTCGAACCAAGTCTTAAAATACATTTTTCTAGAAATTCCCTTCGTTTCTTTTGTGTAACCCCCTGCAACTCTTTTCTTTCACACGCTCTATTTTTGTGGCGAACACTGCGAATTTTTGCAATATTTTTGCACACAAACTCTGCTCTTCCTATGGTGGAACCTGAGACAACCTCGTTTTATGTGTCGCGAATAAAATTTTCATTGACTTTGTTGCTCCGGTCGTTTCGTTCATTGACTTGACCGTATTTGCATTGCATTTTTTTGGCGAAAGCAAAGAAAAGTAAACAAAAAATAATAGAAAAGTAATTTTGCTCCACTTGTTAAATAAAAATTCAAATATTTACATAGCTTACTTATGTACACACCTTGTCAATTTTTGCATGAAATTTCGTTCTGGAATTGCTGAACTGTGTGATTCGATTTTCTACTGGAATGTCATGATGATAGTTTTATATAAAATTTATAACCATCTTGAATTCATTCGTTCAGATTAGTATGAATATTAGCGTCTCAGTTTTTAGGTGAAATATCCCCTTCGAGCAGCGAATGGCTCAGTTCGCCCCAGTAGCATGTTTTTGCCAACATTTCATTCTAACTTGGACTCACCTTACCTCTCCAAGTGTTATGTTATACTAGTTTATGCCTGGTCGCTGCGCTGTTGCTGGTGAATCGCTACAGACCTTTTAGTTTTTTAGTGCAGGAGTAGTAACTGATCAGTCTCAAGTTGCACGGTTTCTGTCGGTGATATTTTAGCTTCAGCTTCAGCTTCAGCTTTACAGCAGCAAAGCATGTCTGAAACAAGAAGCTCTCGCTCATAGTACATTATCCTTGCAGAAAGAACTCTCTCTTTGCTCGGGTACGCGTACAAGCTCTTAAAAGTCTCCTTGGTTGCAAACATGCAGAAAAAATGAAAACGCATTTTATAACTTTATATAAAAAATTCGCAGTAATGAAGTAATTAAGAATTTATTTAGCTGCAAAAATGTTATGGAATGCATTGGTTTGTTATATATGAAGAAGTTTGTAATAAATTGGTTTCGTTATGTATGTTTGTGAATAATTGTGTTTGTGAATATGGCTGTTGTTGCTAGGAAAAATGAACTATTTAATAGTTGACCAATTACAAAATGCAATACATCAGGAATCCGAAATTTCTCAGAATGCCCCAGAAAAAAAAATTTGAGGAAGAAATCACATGAGAAAGTTTTGCAAGAAACGTTTTTGCAGTAGAAAAAGTTGGAGTTTCACAATGCCCCTATACATACGTATTTTTTTATTTCCTAAATCAGCAAAAGATTGACAACCTGCGAAAAAGCGAAGTCTATTACAGTCATAGGAGTTTGTTTATCGTAATGATTTACCTTGCCCAGTGAAATTTTCAAAACTGGTAACGATCTCATGTGTCTTTTGAGAATCGAATTCCTCATGAATTTAACAGAAGATTTCATTTGTCTGACGATTGTGCTTGATACAACATACACATTAGCTTTAACGCTGCCATCGCAAACCACAATATTAATACTTGTTCCAATTGCGAAATAAAAATACATGATGAGTTCCAAAATCCCGAAATGCGAATGTAGACCAAGTGAGACGTAACAAGAGGCAATAAAGATGCTTGTAGTGATGTATAGCAAATTGACAGTCATGACACCTCCATGTATGAAGTTGTAATGTTTCACCAGTAGCTGAACTTCCTTGTACAATTTGACCCCTTTCAAATCCGGTGAAAGCTTCAACCTTCTCCGAAGAAGTCTGAGATAGGCAATAAAGCAAAAACAGTGCAATGCACTGAAAATTGCTGCTTCCATACAGACGATGGACATTGTGTGGGCTACATGCCAGGCTGTTATCACTGGTGTAAGTACTCGTAGAAATGTGTCTGGAAACATTTTACACGGGGCGCCTTGTTGTATGCAGGGTGTAAGAAGAAAGTATCCAATATTTCCGGGAAAGCATGGACGTGTTATTTGATAGAACCACATAGAGATAACTGTTCCAAATAAGGCTCCAGCTCCTATGAGAATGAACGCTTTCACCAGAATTGTCAATCTTTTGAAGTCTTTATCAGACGGGCTCCAATTCTCGGCTATATAAATAGATTTAAATGTGTAATTTTGTTTCATTTACTATTTTAGTTTAGTTATTTTATTTGTTAATCATTACCATTATGTCGCTTTTCAAATTCAAGACACCGATTGTAAAGACTTGCGATTTCATGACGCTTCCGATAAAATTCTCTAACCATCGGTAGATGGCTTGACTTCTCGATGCTGTAGAGAAAGCTGTGGAGTAGAAGAGGAATGGGAACATGCTTGTAAGCCACTGCAACCTGGAGCATCAGAGATGCTCCAAAAAGTAAAGCGAAGTAGGTTCTGAAACGGAATTTCCTCTCCATTTGATTGGATACGACAAAGAGTTGATTTGAAGAGTTTATCCGAATTAGAGTTGTCGAAAATAAGGAAAATAAATTCAGTTTGAATTTGACAAATTTCTCCAATTTTAAAGCGATTAACATTTTTATTATGAATTGACTAATAATAAAATAGAGCTAAGTGTAAGATGTGATGTGACTACTGGGCGGCGGATTGCAACTCACTGACCACTGACTTCAATTTCCTAACAAATTCTTAAATGACTCTGTTGTAAAGGTGGCGCTTCCTGGAAATGATTTGATTCTCGCTGACAATAACATCATGGTGGGCAAAACATGGAGGTAGTAAACACCTTCGTATTTATTATTTACACCTTTGCAATTCGTGTCCAAGTTTGCAACTGCTGGTTACATTGAGCATAATAAATACTTTGTTGTCCACATCAATTATAGAGTAAACTCAACACAATCTCGGTTCATTCGTATGAATTTTTGCCCTGAAGTTCGGATAATAATGGCATTTACCTAGAGGCTAGATGTAAATGCGGCGCCCAAAATAAAATAGGCTTAAATAACGTTCGGTTCGGTTCACGCTATATATTAAAAAGGAGTAAACAGATAAATACCGCTTGGTGAATATGTAATGGCAGCGGAATTGCTAGGCGGCCACTGAATATTTAAATCAAAACTCAACACTAAACTTAAACGCTCATTGTACTTTTATTGATCACGATTACTCACGAATTCACGATACGTTTGTTGCGCTACAACTTGTCGCCTAACTTTGGACCAAATATTACTGCGAAGTAAAGTTCTCAAACAAAATTTCTGTCCAGCTTTACTTGAAACAAGGAGTTTTCCGGCTGACGATTTTAATTAGGATGAAGAAACCAAATTAATTAATTAAATAAAAATACTTACTGACTTAACTTTAGTTTACTTAACTGAGCAAAGTCGACAGCAGCAATTATGTTGTAGAGGACAATGTTGTAATTTATTTACTTATCATCTAACAGAACATCAATCCTCAAAGTAATTAAAATCGTGCCGGTTGTCTGTTCATTCTTAAAATGTAAACACCTCAATCACCTCATTCACAAAAACATGAACTTCTTAAGAAAATTCTTCTACCACTGTAGGGCTGGTAGCAAACTTCCTTAGCACTCCAAACTTTGACCACTGACCCACCCAAATATGGTTTTCTACGTTACAGGGGGCTATTCTTTAAATAACCTATTTAAAAGGAACTGCAAATACCCTATATTGTTGTGCCCTGTAACAATTTTGAATCATTCCAACAATTTATCAAATTACATTATCAACCATATTCATATTGTAGAAAATAGACAATTCGATCCGGTTTTCGTTGGTTGAACTCATTATTCTCTCTTATTGCACTGAATAATTGTGATGTTTTTGTTTTTCTACGAGTTTGATTTCTCCTTCTCTGCTGCCGTGCTGCGTTGTGCGTAATATATCATATGCAAATAAATAATTATATAGATTGGCTTATTATATCTAATCACAATATCTGCTATAATAAAATATAGTAAATATTGCGGTTTATGTTAAGGGAAAATTAGTTTTAGAAAACATTGTCGTGTAACTTTTATACATAGTCATTATCATTGTGAATTCAAATATGAACTATTCCATTCCTTAGAGAGAAATAGTAAAACTTTCTTCATTTAACGGTTTCGGTTTCAATAACTAAGTGTGCATTTTAATTGACGACTCACAATCACGATATCAAAAAACAAATTAAGCAAATATGTAAATTGTTGTTAAATGTGCACGTGATATAGTTTAATCACTTAATACAAACTTGGTTTATTCACAAACAAAACCATTATCTACACATGGTACCGTATTTTCCACCATTATTACAACGCCAGCATAATTAAAGCAAGACAACAAAATATAAATTTATATGTTATGATCAATTTTCGATAATTTACTTATGTATTTAATTATAAATGCAGAAACATCTGGATAACGCAGCGTTAATAATTAAGGCTTAGTTTCACCATGAAGCACATAATATTCCATTTTTTGGCCTGAAAGAAAAACTTTGACTACATCTTTGCCTTTCAGACTAAAAAATGGTATGTGTGGTTTTATGGTGCAAATTTGATTATGAAAATGGGTGAAAGCAGGGCATTTTTCTCTTATAAGTTCGGTAAGACTCTTTTCCACCACATAATTTGCCAAATATATTAAACGAAAAATAAGTAAAATGTTTAATTGCGGCAGACTACCATTATCTCAGTATAATCTCTAATACTACAACATTTTACTCTCCGTGGCCTCCGACCTAATTTTAAACTTAGCTTTGACTTTTATACTAATACTTTGGGTTGAGACACAAATGTATGATGAAAAATTTGGATAGTGATCACCTCCAAGGTATTATGTATTTAAACTTTCACCGTTAACCTTTCACTTTTCTATGTACGTAAACTAATAATAACCAGAACCACCTTTTATATGTGCTTAATGACAGCTTCGTAATCAAACCAAGGATACAATATTTTTAATGTCATGGGCTTTATTATAAATTGATGTTAGTAAACGCCTTTTTAATCCTTTTTGGCTACAAACGCAGAAAAATGAATATTATTGTCATTTGTTAAATATAGTTGTTCAATAAAATAACACGATGCGGTTATATTGGAAACAGTGCAAAGTTGAATTTGCTAAAAAGATATTCACCACACAAGACGAAGCCACAGGACACAATGGAAAATCCCCATAAAAGAAAAATGGCGACAGTTTCGCCCTCCAGTTGAATAGGCGCAACCCGCTTTTCAAATGATTCTTCGACCTCTGAAATATGCGTTGGGCCTTTGAACCGAACGCGATCTTGTACTCTGCTGGAGTAGGACAACGCCTCCCACTCTTTAATCCATCGAGAAAATATCCCGGAACTTATCAAATACTGAAAACTGGCTGCCAGTTTTACACTTCCAGGTGGAATGAATGTGAAAAACATTTCTCCGGAACCCACAAGATCATTTCCCAGGTAGCATTTCCTTTTCTTATTGATGCAATTCTCTGGTTTTAAACTTTGAATTTCTGAAGAGTCTTCTTTTTCATCTGTATCGGAAATAAATTTGTTAGCTTCATTAACTGACAGGATCACCAACGGCCATCCTCTTACCATAGCGGTTTTACTTTCAAGATTGGTGAAAGTCTTTAGAAATGAATTTTTATTTTTGTGAAAAATTGCGTAATGCAACAATCGTTGTAATATTTTCACTCCGTTTTGGACAAACCGTTTTCCCATCATTGCTTCCATCGTTGCTGTCACCACATTTTCCGAGATTTTGTCTCTAAATAAAATCGTGAAGTTATTGTCCTCTAACTCTTTAAACTTGGTAAGTCTGTGTTCTTCTGTTGGTTTTATCACGCCACCGGTCATGTTCCCGGTGTAGAAAGTCGTTACAACGTATGAACACAGCATCCAAATTACGAAAAGTTTTGAGCAGCCAACTTTATGAAAACTACGAGCACGACATATTCCAGGCGTTAGTAATGCTGAAAGAGTCTGAATAGTTACACAATTAAATCCGTTGACCAAATCAGAGTACGAGAAGGCACTAATCAGGGCAGTTGTTAAGGTTAAGCAAAGCCATGACCACTTGTCAAAGGAGTCAATGATAAATGAAAAATCCCAAGGGGAATCGGATTTTCTCTGAGGAAGGGTACAATACGCGAAATTGAGATCAACCGAGTCGATTTTAATAAATACTGGCGTTTCTTTGGAAGTTGTAAAATACTTTTCCCACACAAATTGCACATTTCTGTCGACATCCCCGAAAATGTGGAGAAATGGGAGAAGCTGCGGATAAACGCCGATTTTGTACTCAGGGTGACCCTCGCAGATAACTGATGTGTTTTTCATTGCTTCAGCTGCAAGATGTCCAATAACGTACTGAATAACGAATGGTGGTCGTTCATGGTGAAAGTTACGCAGGCTCAGATACTGCTGTTGAACTTTCTCCAGATAGGATTGTCGGTTTTTATAGTAGCTCAGCAATAAATACGGATATTTCTCAGAATCCTCACTTTTTGTGTGAGCAGACATTATACACAAGAAGAAGAAAATATGAGCAAATCTAAAAACATTCATGCTATATAATTTTTGTAGTTTTCTCTTTTTATGTGACAGTCATGCTGGTAATGTTCATAGTTGCAGGGCTGTGCTGTCACAAATTCTTGATCAGCCTATTACGTATTGTATAATTTTTGATAATCGCAAGAAATTGGATTTAAATATTTGCTCCAATTATTTTCTACAAACATTGCAGAAAAATATGTTGACGATATGAGAGTTGTGTATACGGGGGTGACACGTGTGAAAGTGGAAACTTGAACGGACGAAAAATTATTTACCTAGGAAGGTAGGAGCTACCCAATGACACAATAGATTAGAGAGGCGTCTGCTCTCATTGTTTGCTTCAAATTGAAAGGACTTATTTCAGTGTATGTTGGTCCAATTTTTTTAATTGAGAGTATTTCTTCTTACAATTAGAATTGTTAAATATTTACATACAACAATTCAAAGTTCTAAATTATCATGATATTTCTTGATTTCTTGATAAACTATATTTCGTACAGATGTGATGACGGCTTTGAGCTAACGGCTCAAAGCCGTCATCACATCTGTACGAAATATAGTTTATACATATACGTAATACGATATATGTATCTTTTTACGGTAAAAAATGTTATTATTATAAACAATTAAATAGAACTTTAAATCTCTGGAATTATTTTAGTGACAGCTTGGCTCATATGGATATGTTTTGTTACATGTATGTATAAATGGAAAATTAATTTAAACGATACCATGATGAACCACTAACAAGAACATGAATTAAGTCATGTAACGTGTCTAGTTCGCAAAGACGTAAATAAATTGAAAATCCTGGTGTCCCGTGATAATCAATTCAACGTAGTCTAGAATATGACAAATCAACCTCTGATAAGAACATGTTGATAACAAGATAACGTTTCTACTTTCCATTAGGGGAGAGAACAAAAACATGATTTTTTATTTATAATTTGCATCACGGTGTTATCTTTGAAAGCTAACATTGACATTGACATTGCCCTTCATTCTATATAAAATATTAATATGTATTGTATTTTGCGATGCTTACACCACTTTTGTCTCATGCTAGTTAATCTTAAATAACGAAAATCAGTGCATTAATGTAATTGTACTATCATAAATTAATAAATTCTCTGTGCTGCAAAGTATTATTTAAGAGATGACTCCGCAAATGAGAGATTTAATGATTGAAATTGTAGTGAGATTTTTAATAGTGCTGCTCTGTGTGTTTCTAGTTTACCTTTGGTACAAAAGACGGGGACAATGCTGTAGAAAGCGAAGGACTGATTTAGATGATTGTGGTAAGTAAAATTAAGCGATACATTAATTTATCACAAAAAAGTCAAAATTTGAGGAGTAAATTCCAGTCCAGTGGTTAAGTTGGTTTGACCTTATTCTTAACCAATTTTCAGATTCGACAAGTGGGCCCTACGTAATTTCTGGCAGAGGGATGGAATCACTTGGAATGAGAGATAGGCCAAGGGTTATCATAGATAATCCACCACCACCCACCTACTCTCAAGTTTTCCCTGAAGCGAATCCCCCTTCGTATAGCTCCGTTGTTGATAATCAGCCAAGATGATATTTTTTAAAGTTGAAATTCGATAGAAATTTTTTAATCTGTATACTGAATTGAATTTATTTTATAATGTATTATATAAACCCGCACACTCTATTTATTTTAAATTACACATTTTTACAATACAATTAACATATTGATAATAAAAACTATTTTACATGACGATTAAAATTAATAATTCCAGTAAAAAACATCTCATCAAATTCGGCAAGTCGGTTCTACACTATTGAATTGAATTTATCAATTCGTTATTCGTTGGTATTATACTGTCCACCGTGTATAGTTTTTAGTTTTAACTTTGGCTGTCTTGTTTTTATAATTTTCCAACAAACATATTAATAAACTCTGTAAATCTGTAAACCTTTTCATAAAAAATTAATGAATGCATTAACACATTTAATGTTTTTGACATCCAATTAAATTTTATTTTTAGTGAGTTGTACTTGAATGACTCATTAAAGCCATTAAGTCATTAAGCCATACATCATTAATTCATTAATCATGTTTCAACGTAATAGCATATGGCAATTAGTCAGTAAGCAAGCAGGGGCGGCTCTATAAAAAAGAAAAATGTTTGCCTATTTATTTAATTATTTAAATTCATGATCAATTATACATCCCGTCCTCCATCACCGCATTTAGGACGGGGTGAAATAATGATCATGAATTGAGTGCGGCGGGAAAATGTTCAAAACATTTAAAATTCGAGTACGTTGTTATTTCGTTTCACTCACGGTCCTTCATTCATCATTTCGTTTGTTTTCATTTCACCGGACAAGGCAGATTCACAACAAACTTGAGCAAACTGCACAGCTCTTTTTTCGTGGAATACAGCTGCAGTAGTTAATTAATCCGAACAACCTTGTTATTTAATTTCCTGTTGGTTAATTTAATTGGATAATTAATATTTTTGGCTGTTCTAGCCATTAGCATCAGAAGTGTCCCACAAACATTTTCTAAATTGTGAATGAAGTCATTTGAAGCTTGTGTAGAATAATTCAAATTAAAATCAATTTAAAAATGTCTGCAAAAACCTTGTTGGATATTCCTGGAGAAGTGGTAAAATTGTCAAACTAATTTAATTACAAAATTATTGAGTTATAAAATTAGATTTTTATTATAATTGTTTTCTATCTTGCTTTTACGGGTCATGGGTCAACATTTTATATGATTTTTTGCTTTTAATACTTTGTCTCAAGGTCTCTCATCATGTCTTCAAAAACCTGGAGCTCAATGACTTGCTGCGACTCAGGAGGGTTTGCAAGCCGATGAAAAATTTGGCGTCCGATTTCATATGGCTTCACAGCAGGTCCAAGACGGAGTTTGGAGTTTCCATTGGCAAAGACTTCCAATACGAGATGAATAACCCGAAACTGATGACCATCGAATCTCTGCTGGAGATGGACCTGATGGTTCCAACTTCCAACTTTACACTGGTCTTTCCAACGGTCAAAACTCTTTTCGAGGTGGAAAGTGAGAAATTGAAGACCTTTGTGGCAACGTTTGGGGATCATATTGAAGAATTGAAAATGAGCGAGATGTCGGTTCCACCTTCAAATGAGGAAATCGCCTTTTACGAATCACTCCCAAATCTGAAGCGCTTAACAGTTGGGGCGATGGATGCCTCCACATTGAAGTTGTCCCAGAAGAAGGGGAAAGACAAGAAGAGAGCTTCCAAGAAACTCCCGAAGGAACTGCAAAAGACGGAATACTCTTTCGCCTTTCCATCCAACTTCAAACGACTGACTCATTTCAGTGTGGAAAAATACAAGTTATCCAGTTGCAAACTGACGAAGGACTATATTTGGAGTTTTCTCACTGTAATGGAAAATCTGGAGTACTTTGGCCAACCCAAAATTGAGTATGCCCATGACGAAAAGGACCGCTTCATTTGCAAGAACATGGATCCAGGAACTTATTATCTGGCTCAGGTCAACGACATTTTGGAGGCACAGGGGCGACCCCTTAAGTATTTCGACATGGACAACTTTGGAAGGTTCGAGATTTGCATGATGAGCTGCTTCCACTTTCCATTGTTTTGTCGTGACAGTGGCCGCTGTGGCTTGAAGTTGCTCAACGTGGACTCGAGGATGAGCGGAGGTGGGGTTACTCCGGAATATGTCATGGCCATTGCAAGCGTTATAGTCTCCCTGAAAAACTTGGACGTGGACTTTTTGAAAACCGAACTTCCGCACCTGGAAAGTCTCAAAATTACCAGCTCAGCGTTTTGCGCACTCAATGATTTGGAAATCGATGGTTTTCCCTGGGTGACCACGGTGTCTCAACGAAAGCCCCAGTGGCCCAAGCTGAAACATTTAGAACTCACGGTGACTTCCAAATTCATAGTCAA
Source organism: Cyphoderus albinus (assembly GCA_021029165.1). Classification (NCBI taxonomy): domain Eukaryota; kingdom Metazoa; phylum Arthropoda; class Collembola; order Entomobryomorpha; family Paronellidae; genus Cyphoderus; species Cyphoderus albinus. Next base: position 14,354 of record VYYJ01003707.1, read on the forward strand.
TGACTTACCTACTTCCTCGCTCTTCCAATTTCTTTTTGACCAGATTAAGCGTCCTTCGCTGGAGGAATTGACAATGAGATTTGTGGAGTTTGAGATTGATTCTGACTGCGATGTCGAGAACGAGGACTATTCCTATCACATTTGTAAGGTAGCAAATCTACCGACACCGTCCATTAAGCAAGTTGTCTCGTCTTGCTTCAACGTTACAAAGTTGATGATCGAGGGGTGGCCTGGGAAGAATAAGGCGATTCTGGCTTTATGGGAGGGATTACCGAACTTGGAGGAGGTTTCCTTTAAGGACTGTCCTGGATTAGGAAATGTGGCTTTCGTTGGGGAGGATGTGGACAACCCGATTTTTCTCAAGTTGAAAAGTAAGTTCTTTTCTATTCTAAATCATGTAATGTCATGCATGTAGCGATGAATTGTTTTCATGAAAATTCTTTCTTGTTTGTTAATTGTCTGTACTTTTTGTAGAAATGAGGAAATTGAGTCTCTTGTATGTGGACAAAATGCCCAAGATAACAGATACCATCTTCCATCTTGTCATTCGTCACCTGCCGCTCAAGGAGTTTTACCTTTCCTCAAGTTCTGCTTCAATTCCGTTAAAATCAGTAAGAAAATACTGTCGTATAAAAATATTTTCAATGCTTGTCAATTCAGATGCATTTTTGCAAATGAAATTTTATTTTAATTGCCGTGTTTTGTTTTTAGATTACCCAAAAAGGAATCAAGGAGTTGTTGAATGGGGTATTTGCCCAGACAATCGAAAAATTTCCATTCCAGAGTTGGACATTGAATGGGGTTTCCGAAGTAGAGATGAAAAATCTTAGTCTTGAGTTTCGGTCTTCTTTCATGATGTGAAAGAAAGATGAATCATGATTCATGATTCATGAATCAATCAATCAATGGCAGGTTTTCACATTTTTTGTAATTTAGCTATCTTTCATTTTTCGTTTTTTGCTTCTACAACCTATTGTATCCTTCTTAATTTGTTATTACTAAAATTATTGCAAAATTGCAAATATTTTAAATTGTCATTTTAGTAGAATGTTATAGTTATTATTCTATATATTTTTGGTAGATTGTGAAGTATAGTATTTACTTGTTTTTGTCCAACTAATTTTCATAAATTAAATAAATTCAGTGTGGTATATAATAAAAGATTAAGATGAATTAGACGATACAATTAGTGTTCGTAATTCGGGAAATTTTTGTGAGAGTATTGTGCAAGAATACCGTTTAAAAAGATCCAGTACTTTATCAGTACCTGAGAGTCTCGCAAGAATTTGGAGGGTATTTAAGGACAAGGATAAGGGATTTTCCCAAATTCA
>VYYJ01003708.1:0-15682 GCA_021029165.1 Cyphoderus albinus
TAAAGGATAGATTGTGCCGCAGTGAGTTCTGCCAGCGTTGTGTGTTCTTTCTGAAATTTGTACAGAACCCATTTTTTGTCATTGCTACAGTTTATTGTGGAGAATAAAAATCTCTCATGCTTCATGTCACATGAATCTTGTGTTTCAAAGGTTAGGGAGAAACATATGAACTTGATTATGAAATAATGCCGATTTCTGGTGACAATAAAAATACTGTTTAATTTTGAGCATGAAATTTATTTTACCTGTAGTAAGGGAAGTTGTCCATGATGAATTTGTAAATGTCGCAGAGTGGGAGCATCTTCTCTCCCGAACTCCAAATCGCCATTGCCGTAAGGGAAATGTAAGAGTAGGGAGGTTTCTGATCTCCATAACTTTCTCGTGAAGGTCGAGGCATTTTGTCTTTCTCTCACACACACAAAAATCACACGACTACTCAACGATAAAATCACACTGATTTTCGAACCGGTTTTTTTTTGCTTTATTGTTTAGATTTTCTGTTCCATCGTTATTTGAAAGAATTTCAATATTTTGTCTCGCTATTATTACTTGTCATGATAATTGCACGTTTTCATTTCACTCGTATTACTTTAAATGATTGCACAAAGAATTTCTTGAAGTAAGCACAAAAATGAGAATTGATTTTTTCTTCAGACGCTTCATGTTGTTGTTGCGGATGGTTGAAGTGACTCTGGAGCACTGTGCCTTACTGCATCCACTTTTTCAAGTAATATAGGAAATGCACAGGAAAGGACTATTTACCGAATAGACTTGAGTAAAAACAAACAAGTGCATTGTGAATGTGAAGAAGAGTTCTTGGGAGCATCCATAAGGCTCCGCACACAGATGCACAATGACTACTGGCCCTCATCCGCACTTGCACAAAAACCGACAAATAATCAAGAAGGGAAAACAATTTGACTCTCGGTCGGTGATAATGTGGGTATTTTGTTTGAGGATGCTCTCTCTTCAGTTCAATATTTACAGAGTTTCGAGTTTGAAGCACTGTTCAATACTCGTCAATGTTCACGCACTCCGGCTTCGACTGCTCCATTGCATAACGTAAGGTAACGTAACATTATTTATTGGCTCACTAATTAGTTTCAAAGTTTATAGGGAAAAACGCTGTATTATAGGTAGCTGGATGATGTTGTTGCATGTGCGAGCGGAGTTGTTGTCGAGCCAAGACTAAACTAAACATTTGCTATTGAGCGAAGAGCTCAAGTGGATTTTTCTCCTCACTGTGAAACAAACAGTGAACCATTGTTGGACTTATCCTGTAAGTAACTCTGTAAGTAACTATAACTGTGTGTGTGCGTGTGTGTACACAAAATACTTGCTGTGGGCAACTGTAAACATGAGCATGATATTCTGAATCCTATTTGCTCTACCCACACACACAAGTCTGGTGCAGCAGTGTATAGAGTTTGCATTGTGGACACAAGCAAGAAAAAAGGAGTAGCTTCTATTGTTTGGTTATCTTCAACATACAAAGCGAGAGAGTGAGGCATTCGAAGAGGTAACGAGATGCGGACAGAAATTGTTGAGAGTGAAACACAATATTATGTATCTTGTAAACTGAGAGAGCAACATGCGCCCTAAACAAAGCCACGCCTAGTGTTTGGTTTATTGGCTCTAGAATTCTCCACCTTTTTGGAGATATAGGAGTGGTCTCAGCTCCATTCTCTCTCTCGTCTCTGCTCTCGCTCGTCTCCTTTTTAAAAAATGATATTTTATTCTTTGATTGTTATTACAATATTATTTCTCTCCTCGTTTCTTGTCGTCAATTTCCCAACAAGAATAATGCAGCAAAATGTGTATCATTTGATGAATGATACTGCTCGAAAGAAGCAAGCAAGAAGCACTGCTCACATCTCATACTTACACTCGTCGTACCGTTTCGGTCGTGTAATATTTTCTATTTATTGTTGCTCCCTTTGGCTAAGCACTTGAGCACATAAAAATTATTATATTACAATCATAATAATATTATTATCATTGTTATCGCCACTACAAACGACCATGGTGAGCTCATAAAAAGAAGACGAGAAGAAAAGAAAGAAAACAATTCCTTTATTTTTTAAATATTGTTGTAATCATTATCATTTTTTCAGAGTGTACCGTTCTCTTTTTTCTCTCGTTTTGTTCGAATGTGTTTGTCCTTTTTGCTACATGAAAAATATATATGAAAATGACTGTTCTTTCTGTGTGTGTGTGCGTGCATCATTACCAAGACTTATGGATGTACTCACTTTTTGTATCATTCAACATTATCATCATCATTATTATTATTACCATATTATCATTTTTTATTAGCTTCTTTCTTTTGTGGATGGAAAAAGTTTTTTTCTACGTTTTTATTGAGCAGAATTGTCATGCATCTTCTTGACTTTTTCAAGCGTAGTTTATGCCGGTGGTGGTGGGATGTAATGTGGCCATATTATTTTCCTCCGTCATCATTTTCGTTTCATTTGTTTCATAAATGGAGATTTTATGAGCGGAGCCGACACACATGGAAGGCAAAAGACGAAAATCTATTTTCTTTTCCCCTTTTTAGTCGCAAGAGGGATGCCTGATTTTTCATAGTGTTCCCTTTTTGACTCGACTCCACGAAGAAGATGATGGTGCACTTTATCACCCGTCTTTTCTCACTTTGCCCTGTAAAATAAAAATGGTACGTGAAAAGGAAGCTTTTTTTGCTTTAGAGTCAATTCTTTGAATTTTTTGTTTTTGTGGAACTAATCGCTTTTCATTTCAATAATGTGTCTGGACTGGAGAAGTAACGTATTGTATTGTCTCCTATATAAAAAGGGCGTAAATGAGATGAGCAATATGATCACATCAACAAAACGGAACATGACTTGGCGGAAATCCACTTTTCTCGATGCACCAGATAAATGACTTTATTTCGCTCACAATTATAAAAAATTACAGAGCATGCTTGGAATAAACAATGATCCGTTTGGTAATAGTAAACTCAAACCAAAAGGAAAGGTCATGGCACAATTATGAAATGCAGTAGCTGCGGGTTAACTATGCTCCCGGATGATTATCGCAGGATACTTAAGTCCATTACCAAATTTCTCAGTTAAATGGGAACATTTATATACTTTATAATGTCAGAGTGAAGCGCACGTTATTAGTAGAAGCATCCCTTCATTATCATATTATCATGTGTAATTTTTAGGCCCGCATCTCACCTCACTCACTTTTCCAGGAACGAAGACTGAAGGGAAGCAATTGACGCATGAAAATTTCTCACATCGGCTTTTTTATTATTAGTATCATATTACTTTTGAGCTCAGGCACCTTCCTCTTTGTTATCTGGAAAAATTGAGTAGAAACCGCACAAACCTCAAAAAAATGATAAGAAAGCAACAATCATATCATTATTATGCCCATCATTATTTTATTCCAAAAAGAAAGAAAAAACTGACTAGCGTGTATTTAACCCTTTAGCACTTTTTTCGTGTCAGTTGCTCAGTGTGTCCACAGAGCAGACATTTCTTTGTATTTGTAACGTTTTTCCGAATAAGAAGAATAGAACCGTTTAACTAACTACCAAGTCTTTGTTTTACGAGGCTACCGTATTATTCGAGATGACGCGATAGACGAGACGAGTTGTATGTGTAGACGGCAGAAAGGTCATCCAATCCTATTATTATGATTATTACACCACCGATTATCATTACATTTCGGATAAATTAGACACAAAAAGATGTTTTTCCTTCCGTCAAACAAAAAGTCAAGAAAAGAATCATCCCTTTTCCTCCATCCTCGTTCAATCTGTCTATCAAAATGTGAATCAGAAACATTAAAAATATATAACAATCTTGAATTTATTTTTCTAAAACTTTTGTTGGAAGTGTTCACATTTTGGTCCTCCCCCTTCATCTTTTGAGCTAACAACACCGCAGCGCATGTTACATTGTGATGTTTTCTGTTATAGTGTCGGTGGCGATGTTGCGGTATTATACACAGACACAGTTATTTAGTTTGTGCGAGTTAGTGAAGTTTGAGACAAAAATGATTAAAAAGCAAAGATGAAATGATGATAAGAGGGCGAGCCAAAAGAGAGAAGTGAAACAAGTATAATTTTTGGTTGCGATGTGTTCCTCTTGTGAAGTCGGTTCTTTTTCGCCGAGGAAAAACCTGAAAAGTAGAAAGATGAGAAACAGAAGATGGCTAATAAATGCGAATGAAGAAGTGATTAAGGGAGATTGGGACTGGGACACGTGTGAAAATATACAGAGAGAGGAGCAAAGTCATTTCTGACTCCAATAAAGACTACAGCATTATCACAATATTATCATTATCTCACTTCGAAACTGCTCATTATCCATTCTCCTCTACTAATGTTACATCTTTTAAAGTCTCTGACATCTCAAGAAAAAGTACAATGCGTTCTTTTTGATCTACTTAAGAATCTACATTTCATGACGCATATCCGTTCATTTTGTTTTACATTATTCACGACGAACTCGATTTTTTTCTTTGTGATGATTGTCCTGAAGGTGTGAACACAAAATTGTGTAATTATTTTATGATCTCATTCCGCCTTATAAATCATCACAACAAAATGAGTGAGTAATGCGTCCAAGATTGCCTAAAAAATAGAGCAATTACGGAGCAGTGAGAGAAAAATAATGATAATGTGTGACTCGGAGGGTTCCGCTCGCTCATCTCACATCCATTTTACGACAATTGAGAATAAACTGTGATGCAGCGCCGTGATCACGGTGTGATCTTTGTCACGTTCCCAACTTAACACCGTAACCTTTTCCGATAAAGAACCACAATTAAAATAATACGGGAAACATTATACTTACTTATGCAGTATTAGTCTTCTTATCATCTGAAACAAAAATATTTTCAAAGTGGTAAACCTAAACCAGTAAAAAGAAGTTTAAAATACTGATCCGCGTTAATCCGCTTCTTGACATGATTATTATTATTGTTATGGGCATATTATGCTCATAGAGTTGCGACCATAAAATTGGGAAGATGTGCGTGAATAGCTGCTGGGAAGAATGAAAAAAATATATTTAAAAAGATTGTTGTAAACATGTCTCCTTAAAAAGTACATGACTCAAACAAAGCAGAAAAAATTCAGGTTCAACAGACATTTTCATACGTCTGTGTCCACTTTGCATTACACAAATATTTTGAATGGCCGTCGCGATTACATCCAACAAAAATTAAAAATATACATTTGCTAATATATTATATGGAGTTGGGCGATAGAAGAGGAGGATTATGCTAATATAATCCTATTTCAGCTTTCCTCATCACTCCACCGATGAAAAGGAAAGGAAAATGTGAAGTGACTTGAGGCAGAATGAGAAAGAAAAGAGTACCGCACACACAGAGATTATTCGCAGTGGTGGAGACGGAAAATGGGAGTGGAAAGACACGCATACTAAATAATATCAATCAAGAAAGACGAAGAGAAGTGAATCGAGCCGTGAGAGCCAGAAGCAGGGAAATTATTTTCTGTGGTTTTGCTAACTGTGGCTACATTTTATTGTGTCTGTCCCTGTAGTGTACAACACTGAAAATCAATGTTTTGTTTTTCAAAATCAAAAGATGTGATGATATGTAATAATAAAAAGCATCTTGTTTCGTTTCGTTGTTTCTAATCATAAAGATTGTTACTTCTGTAGCATGAGTTTTCTGCTAGTTTAGCCGTGTCGTGTCCAACTTGTCCAATCAAAATCAGCAAAGAATAAATTTGTTTGTGGAGGCTTCATGATGATGAGATATGTTTTTCGAATCAGAAATTACAAACAAATTCCACAGCGAGACACCAAGTCACAATCAAACATTATTAGCATCTCATTTCTCAAGTCAGCAAGGAAAAGTGACAAGCCCAATTTTTTTCTATCAAGTCATGCATGACCAAGTCTGTTTCTGCTGCATATGTGTGCAAAAAAAATGAAATAATATTATTATTACATAATATTAGGCTGTAACAATATTAGTTTGTTAGTCTCGACAGGCAGCCATGTAATTCCTCACAGGTAAACCTTGTAAATGTGGACAAGTGGACATTGACAACAAACAGCAAATCGGTTTCTGTCTGTCTGTTTGCTGCAGTGATTTTTGTTTCAGAAGAGGTGTGTTTCTTTTTGACTGGAAGGCAAACCCGACACTCCAGGAGACCTCCACCAGCGTTTCGTTGCATTCGGAAACAAAAGTTAACAGAAAACAACACTCACACCACATCACCTTTCATGCATCAAATATTTTCGCTTTGCTTCACACTTCATATTGCGCCAAGCCGGCACTGCCACCTTAGGTACTCTATAATCGAACTCAAATATTTTTATTCTTTTTATTGTGATGATGAATAATGATTATGGTCAAAGATACTTAGATATATCAAAACTGCATTTTCCTTTTATTATTACCAACATGTGTGTCCACACAATCAAACAAAGATTGAGGAAAAGTATTGCATTGTAAATCTTAGGGTAGTCTTTTGGGGCAATGTTAGACAGAGATTATTCAGAATACGTAAGGATTTTGTGGAGCATGGAGGAAAGGAATGTAAATGAGATGCGTGGAGATGAGAAGTTGAACTGGACACACATGAAGCCTTTTGTTATTCAATTCATTGTTGAAGAAAACTGACTGTAGATGATGGTTGCTTCTTACCAATAATTATGGACGCATCTTTCAAAAGAAGCAAAGACACTTAATTTATTTTGAAGAAAGCTGATCACGATTTGAGTGAGATGTGCTATGTGTAGAAATGTTGTTGATAACAGAACTGTGAGTGTAATGATAACGGCATGGCACACCGACGGAAAAGAACTAAATAATATCTCTGCTGGAGACCTTTCTCATCTTTTCTCTCTTCGAGCTGTATTGTTGTTTGTTCGAAATGCTAAGTACATAGCAGACCAAAGCATTCGATTCGAAATTCGATTGACACAAACACGATTTGATTCTTCTGGATGTACATACACACACCGAGTGGTGATAATAATAGAAATAAAAGTGGTAATAATAAATATTGCACGACACGACACCACTGTCTCAAGCAAACAAAAATCAGTTTAATTTGGATTCGGTGGTGTCGTTGCCACTTACTTCACCGTCAAATGAAATGAGAATCACCACCACATCAAATCAAACAACAATAGAAATGTAATGAAAATTTAATGGATTGTATTGTGACTGTGGATAAAATAAAAGAACATCTACTCACTCATTCAAAATTTGTTGCTGCATCGTTCTTACTAATCACAAAAGTCGAAAAAATCACCAGATTATATTCATCAAACAAAAAAGTCCAATATTGTCCGAGGAGGAAGAAAATGGGATTTTATTGAGAAACGTGATGGGAAGAGAAGAAAGATGTGAAAATAAACTTCATCTCTAATGATGGTCTTTTATTTGGCTGCAGTTACTACTACGTGGTAGCAACTTCAAAGCATCTCGTCTCACAAATAACAAACAAAAGATTGTAGTAGTGCCTGCAGTAATTTGATCAAATTAGAATTAAATATTATTGACATTTTTGGAGTTAGTACCAGACCATAACCACTAAGATATTAATCAGGAAGATATTCTCACAATGAGCTGGGTTAGGATTGTTGACAAAATTCCTTTCCGGAAAAAGGCAAGTAAACTACGGGTGACGGGTATTTTCTGACAGTCTAAGACAAGTTTCATCGTCCTCATTGCTGTGGCATCTGGTGGCCGAAAATGATTTTATTCTTCATTCTTTGTTCTGACTGAGGTAAATGGGGCATTGTGAGACACCCATTTTTTTATTTGCATCACTTCACTTCGTTGATCAATACTTTCAAACGGTGTTATACCATTTTTATATGAATGTCAAAGTCAATGCAACCGAACTGTTAAATTAAGATGCTTTACAGAAATTGCAAGGAAACTTCACATTGTCAACGATTTTAAAGATCTTTTGGGTACACTATAACCAGTGCGTCAGTTTATTACTGTATATTGTATTGCATCTTTACAGTACAAGAAGAGCATAAAGAATAATTATCTTTTATTTACAAGAAATTCATAAAAGTTAATAACGTATAATTTCTTGCTGTCATTTCGTACTTGTATGGCCGCACAGTAATATAATAATTGGTGCCTTACTCAATTGAGTAAGAAAGAATTCAGGAGGAAAAAAATTCGGTATCAATAAGGAGGGACAATTATCATTTCTGATCTTTTACAGTTAGTTGCATTACAATTAACTGTAAATTAATTACCAATGTTGCATTGCAAAAGCAGAAACACTTGACTTATTACTATTTTAAGAACTGAACCCAAAACACTTCAAACAAATCAAAAATCACGATACCCTTTCATCGAAAAAATATGACTGACTACCCATATGAATTTAATTTTTCTAACTGGTTAGTGTGAAAGCCAAACCACACCTAATAATATCTTCTCCCTTATTAATAAAGAGTAAATTTTGTATCGAAGATGTGGACGAAGAAAAAGTTTCGTACATCAAAAATTGCTTCATTAAAAAAGCAAAATGTCATTGATGAGAACAAATATATATTTACAAACTTAATCTAATTGTTACTACTATCTAACCGCTAAGTAAAAACAGTTTTATGAAAAAACTTAGAACCAAACTACAATATTTCAAATTACAAAGCAGAAAATCTGGCAGCTCTCAATTTTTTCTTGTCTTCAACTTCACCTGAACTTTGAGGTTTGGAAGGGGAGGAATTATTTCCGAAACGAGCTGCCCTCTTTTGCTTCAATTCATCTAATTTCTCATCAGGAACAATTCCAAATCTTTCCTTCCTCTTTGCCAATTTCACCTCATCTTCTGGAGTCAGCTGCAGAATAAGATTAATAGTTTGAATTAACAATAACAACTAGACTTAAAAGGACCACAAAGTACCAATTCGATTTTAACTCACCGAAACCTTTCCCGCTGTGATGCCAGCACCAACGGACCCAAATCTTTCGGCCCTCTTCTTTAGTTTTTCTGCAACATGTTCTGTGGCTGCGCCTATTGGAGCGGAAGCAGCAGGTGTAGGAGTGGTAGCACCACTTCCAAATTTTTCTTGTCTCATTTTTAGTTTGTCTGTAACTGGTGCTGTTATGCCATCAGTAATTTTGATGACTGCTTTTTCAGTGCCATCAGCTGCTGGGGCGGGGGGTTTATTTTCTGATGCCGCTTTTATTGACTCTGCGGTGGCTACAGGAAGAATTTGTGGAGCCGCCTCAGGAACTGGCTGACGATTCAATATAATTTTTTTCTTTGACGGAGGACTACCAGAATCTTGTGAAGCGGCATTGCCATTTTGTTCGGTTTTCAAAGGTGAACTTGCTGTACGTTTTAGTGACTCTGGTGTCTTAACGGGAGTTGGAAGGGACGTGGGTGGTTCAGTTGCAACCGGCGAAGATATTGTGATGTCGGCTGCAACGCTGTCATCAGGTGCTTCCACATCACTCTCTTCATCCTATAGATGATTGCAAATTAAAAAAACACAGATATTTTTAATGTGTATATAAGTACAATGATGGAGTGTGAATTCTCCACTCTCCTGGATCGAAACACTTACATCTAGCATAGAATCTTCGTCCAGAAGATCATCAATGTTAGAGTCATCATTCGCTGCTTTTTCTGTAATTAAATAAAATATTATCACACAATAGAAAAAACAAAAAATAAAAAATAGTAATTTTAAGTATTTGAACTATAACTATACTATAATACCTGCAGACATTGCTTCAATAAGTCGATCCACAAGAATTTGTTTGGACCCCGTCGAAGAAAGACCTCTATCCCTTAACTCGCGCTTCAGGTCGGCCAACTACCAAACATTTTGATTATTTTTATTTTTATATTTTTATAAGGCATTAAAATATTGTGCAGCAAGAAATAAGCACTGCAATAAGGCTTTACTAACCACCGCAGGGCCTTTAAACCTACGATAGTTAAAATAAGGAGCAAGATCATAATTATAATAATTTAAACCAGCAAGCTCCAATTAAAAGAACGGTGAGTGAGGATCTCCTGGAATGTAGGGAATTTATTAGCAATTGAGGAAGTGAGTAAGGCAGATTGGTTGGTAGTGAGTTAATTACATCAAAAAGATTGTATAAATTGAAATGTTCTTATTTACAGCTCAGCACAGCAAAACCAAACACCAACCAACTAACTAAATACGTAACTGAAAAAGCAGTAAATTAAATAATATTAATACGGTGTCTGCTGTGAAAATCAGTGAGTGAATTGTGTTAATTATTAAAACTACTCTAAATAGTGTCTCTCTAAGACTGAAGAATGTGGAACTTTTTACTTTTAAAGACGCAATATCCATTTTTGTTTTTGTTTAAAGGGTTGAATGTGTTTGATCCAAAAATAGTAAAATAGGTAAATGTAGTTCCTAAAATTCAATTTAGTTTAGTTTGACAATTTGATTAAATATAATGTATAATTTGAATTTTTGAGTTATTCTGTTGATTGTAGGTTTCTAGATTATACTAATTAATTACGAATCAGTTTTTGAGAGGAACCTTACCAATTGGAATCACAAAAGTGTCCGGCGGTGTTAATCGTTCGGCAAAAAGCGACCAAATGAGCTTGACCTTCCGACTGTGTTGTTCTTTATCTTTCGTTATGTTGTAATGTAACGTATCTGTTTCCGAAATCCGAATAACAAATGAATAAAAAGTCAATTACATTTAATTGCATAACGAAACGAATGTAATCAATTCTTTCTTCTTTAAACAATATCAACAATCAATACATAACAATAACAAAGCTGTACCTGTAACAAAACAATTTTCACTTAACTATCTAAATCTAATCTAATTGATTGAATTGATTAATTACAACTTCAGTTACCTTTGTCTCCAACTTAAGCCGGGTTTTGGTTAATTTGATAAGTTACTGCTTCGAGTTTAAAACACTTTTGTTTTTAATTAATGAATTAACAAAAGACCGCTGCTGTTGTGGTTGTCGCTGTTTCCTGCACCAGTCAAATGAGATTGAGAGAAACGCTCTGGAATTGGAGAAAAACGAGTTCAAAATCCGCAAGATGAGCTACGGGGTGCATTGAGATTTATTTTTACATGCACTTCATTGCACTCGTCATTCATTGTTCGTCTTCGTCTTCATCTTCATCTCATGCACTTTCCAATTCCAAGACTAGACACACACAATTTGTGTGACACAAAGCACAATTTTTGACACCGCATGAAGCCAAACATTGAACATGAAGAAAATGAGTTTCTGTTTTTGAGATGCAATTAACTTTTTAATGGGTAGTTAATTAGTGCATTATTTTATGGCAATGAAGATCGTAGTATGAATATGTAATTTGAGAAAATTAACACAAAGCTATTTCCATACAAAAGTATTTATTTCCTCGCCACTTTGTCAACTAATAGTTTTTGTTTGTTCGACTACCGCTTTGAAATTAATATAATAATTTTTTATTACTAAATATTATGTATAAATTACGTATCTTTTCGCTATTTTATAATTAGCATAGTATTTATATACTTAAAACATAATTAAAACACATAGTTTTCTCGAGTCATGGACAGACGATATTGAAGTCAACAAGTCGCTGTTATTACAAGTATTACAAGGTTGTAAGTATAAGAAGGAAGCTTTTTAAGGCATATATAAATATGTACCAATTTAATTTGGTTTTGCTTGTGCTGTGTTGTTTGTAACATCATTATTCAGCACTGAGGCTAGCTAGAGCTATAAAAGATATTTAAATGACTAATTCGAAGTTCTCAGAAGCTATTTTAGAAAATAACAAATGAGAGGTCATTATGTAAAATAACGATGGAGGTGTTTTCATTTAAACTGACTAACTCGTGCATATAATGAAAGTGGTGTGGGTATGCAAACGTATTTCTTGTCATCATAAATGTAGGTACGTAGCTTTCTAAGCAACCTTTTCACATTCATCAGGTAGGTCAAAGTTCAGTACACACTGCAGTTTGCAGGCGGAGCAGTAATCTGGTAAGAATTAAAAATCCTTGTTTTAACAACATATTGTACTTACACTTAAAAATAGTTTGCAGTGACTTTGATCGACATTGTAGGATCTAAATAAAAAATTAGGACATAATTCTTTTTTAAGATACACCAAACCCGTTCATAAATTAATTAAGTTAAATATAATGATTTCAAAATATATTCACAGTCAACTTTAATTAAAACACGTGCTTTTGAATTATTTATTTGTTCCCGCAGAGGTAGATGAAGTAGCTGGAGGTGGTGGACCGTCTCTCCCCTTAAAGGCGAGCATAGTTCCTGTAATTCCTAAAGCTGCAGCTATCCTTCTCCCAACTTCTCCAGGGACCATCCTAATTGAATAAAATAAATTTAACATTAACAATAACATTATTGTCTGGATTACTGTAGAAGGTAGGAGGGTGACAAAAATTACATACATTTTGAGCACAAGAAGGGGGTAGAGAGAACGAGGCATCACAATTTGCTCCTGGTTCGTCAGGATTCCAGCGACAATGTCTTTAACGACATCATCGGGCTTCAAAATTGACACAAGTCTACAAAATAGATAGATAGATATATCCGCGAATGAAACAACTCATAACCATTAATAAAGGCTTGAATTAGATTTGCATTCCATTTGAGCATACTTGGAGCGAACGCCATCGAACATGCCAGTGTTGATGTAGTAGGGGCATACGCAGGTCAGATAAATTTTGTTGTAACCTTCCGCCTACATTAATTCCAAAATATCAGTTGAATATCTCAATTGCTTACAGTTTTGGTTCATAAAATCATACAAAAAGGAATATTTTAAAGTAGTATCACGTTACCCTTAGTTCATTTTGGACAGCCTCGTTTATCCCAATAGCTGCATATTTAGAGGCACAGTAATCGACAAGTCTGTTAACCCCGATGAGCCCTGCATGAATGAATTAAACTGTTGATATAGAACGTCACTGAATAGCAAAATTAATCAAAATTTCATCCTAAATTTATATGTAAATACCTGCGGTGGACGCAATAGTGACAATGTGTCCGTGACCATCTTTCATCATGTCCGGAAGGAAAGCTTTTAAAGTCTAAAACGAAAGAAGCAAGAGAAATAATCAGCCCGCAAATCTACCTAGCAAACCTCAGCTGGATATGCAATTAAAATTAAATAAGTTTACCACATTTACCAAGTACATTTCAATAATATCAAATTTTGCGAGAGAAAAAATTATGTAATTTTCTTCCCTTAATTACGTAATAACGTCATGTTCAAATTGCATTGCACAGACCATTACAAACATAGACCCAATCCAATCACACCAAGATTTCGTTGCTGTGATGTGATCTGTTATGTACACTTGTTGAATAAGAAAATGAAGTAAAAACTGAACGCAACGCAGTCTGCAGTTAACAGTCGATTTGACAAACTCAAATACACGTCCTGTACATTGATTTGGTTTGCTTGAGCAATGAATTTGTTGCATTTGCAGTAGACGCAGCAACAGCTTTGCTTTCGTAACAACTCAACCGTCAAGTCTTTGCATTATATCATAAAATGTATAAAATGTCCCAAAGGTTTTCGTTTTGCCTTTTTGCACTACTGATTACTAATCGTGAATTTTGATCAGAAACTCTTGCAACCATGTTCAATTAAAAATTCCCCCCATTTGAAAAGTAAACATGACTGTGACACTGAAGGTAAAGGTAGATACTTCAAAAATGAGTTTTGTCTGTATCATCGTTAAAAACAACTTATGAAATTCCTTCATTCCTACTATACACCAAATACGATAATTTGTCGATTACAATTACAACAATTGCCTCACATTATATTCTCAACGGCTTACCCAAAAGTTGGACATGGTGTTGACCAACATGGTTTTCTCAATCATCGTGTCTGGAATGTCCAGAAACTTTTTCCCAGAAACGATACCGGCGTTGTTAACCAGAATCTCGACCTTGCCAACTTCCTGTTTCACCTTGTCCGCAGCTTCATACACGGATTCCTTCTTGGAGACGTCTACATGATAACCGTAGCATTTCCCTCCGGCTGCACGAATTTCACGCACCGTCTCTTCATTACCTGAATTAATTGCCATTAAAGAGATAAGGAGTTAATGCTTTTTCTCAAAGACAGTACAAATTTAGAACAAATTTGTGCGTAAAGATGAGATCACAATTGTTTGGATACCTACATACAATTTTACGCATGCCCAACCAACCATGACACAACTACAAGAGAACAATGAAAATGAACGAAAAGGGCGCATCTTGTTGCACAATTTCAAGACAAATTATTTCGCAAATCTGTGAGACGAGTGGGCAGTTGGCATTTGCTGAGGCATACCTAACCACATGCAAAAGTGACCAAGTGTGGCTAAAATATCCAAAAAAGATTCATTCTTAACTACTAAAGACATTATGATGTGCCTTTGTGTGTGAAATGGTATGTGAGAACGAGGCTGGTCAAACTCAATTTGTCTCAAGTTGAAGGATTCTCTTCTTTGATGGTCAAAGAACAGCAGAGTAACACAGCTTTGATGAATTTTTACATAAAAAGGTGCTTAGGTGGACTTATCGACTATCGCTTCAACATTAATAAAAGATTTTTGTTTTTTGCGAAAAGGGTTCATGTACAATAAAAGTGTTTGATGTTATATGTGTACCCTTGTACGGACGCGGTACTTTTTGCGGTGCACGGTTAAGTGGGCAGAGATATATATCGTGCACTTTATGTGACGCGATCACCATAAACAATGGAATAAAAATGTTATTAAGCGATATTGTTATTTAATTGTTAAGGGCTTAAGTTCTTTTGGTCGGAACGAATGTCAAGAGTGAAGGGCAAAATGATTAAATGAAATTTTACGCTTTCATATGTAGATACCTAAACAAACACGTTGTGTTTTATAGAAGAATATCTCAAAATATGCAAACGTAAGTACCAGATTTATTAATGTCCCATCCGACAATTACAGCTCCATATTTCAAGGCCAACTTCTTGGCCATCAGCCTTCCGATTCCACTACCAGCTCCAGTTACGAGAACCACTTGGTCGGTGATATCCTTATAGCGGAACCTTCTCGGAATCAGAGAAATTACCACTGACACGAAGATGCCATAAATTGCGTACGCAATTGCTCCAAACAGCTCCATCACCGTTTCCATGTCTTGTTGGAAGTTGGTCTTTTCCTTGGGTTCCCCAGACTCTGCTACCGTTCTGTTGTTGTTTCTCTCTCTAAACGTCTTCAGGGGACTGGTTAACATCTGAAGGTAACAGGCAGCTGTAACAGAGACATTGCGTCGATGATTTGGTGACGCATTTATGGTGTTGTTATTGTGATTAACTCCAGGCGAAGCTTTAAATTGCTCCGGAGCTGGCTGGATAGAGTCCTCCTGGCTTTTCGGACTCATGTTTTTTCCCGGGTGGGATGCCTGCTGTTGGATTTGTAACCCGTCGTAAATACAAGGTATACTTGCTGAAGCCGTGCCCGCACTCATGCTTTATTTATGCACACAAAAGAAAAGACACATGCAAAAAATGCAACCGACAAAACCAGCTCTGCAAGTTTCTCCCCTTTTAGTTTTTGTGCACAGTTTTTGGACACAGATCAATGAAGGGGTAAAGCGAACATCACGAAAAGCGACGTGGACACAAAAAATAATTATATTTTGCACGCACACAATTTTCGCTAATTCCAGTGACTCACAATC
>VYYJ01003709.1:0-15678 GCA_021029165.1 Cyphoderus albinus
TTTTCAAACCTCAACCTCAGACCTCAAACCTCACTGGAAATTCCCAATCCTCAGACCTCAACCTCCCTCACCTGAGGTATACCTCATGAGGTGCAGGGCTTTGGGTTCCAGGCTCCAACTCCAACTTTTAAACATTGCAAGTTGCAAGATCTTCCGAAACTTTAAATAAAATTAAGATATATAAGTGATGTAATGTTTTTAGGTTAGATGCATCATGTAAATGCTTAAACTTCTGTGAATTGGGAACTGTGATTAAGTTAGCTGTGAAGTAGTACAGAAGTGTCAAGATGACTGACTTTTTAGCGGACAACAATTTATGCGGACAGACAATCCTGAAAATAGTTTCGAAAGGAAATGGAATATTGGCTGATATTCTACGACTGAAGGACACAATTCCGCCAATTTTTAAGTAATAAATCGTGTTTATTACATCGGAAGAGATATTTTAACTAATTATGAATGATGAATGTTTACCTTATCCCGAATTTTGATTCCAGATTGGAAACTAGGGCTGACATTGTGAAATATGGAGAAATTGTTGTGGATTTGGGATACCTGGTGGGGAGCGATTCATTCGAAGCCAAAATTGAGAAGGACCCGGTATGTGAAACGAACTGAAAATGATTAAATCTGGAAAAAATCTAAAAAAATTTACTAGGCCTGCTTATTTGAATTGCATTAACCTTGTCTAGACACTGCTGGAATTGGACAACGAAATCAGAGAGAACTATTTGGAACTGTTGACTGATCTATACTTTTTGTTCGAAAGCATTTACAAATATGTGACGGAGCTTAACAAGTTTATTGAAGAAGTTCAGGACGGCTTATACATTCAGATGAACCTTGAATCAATCTTTTTTGATAAGGAGGGGAAGCAGCTGCTGGTAATGTTTTAATATTTTAATAATCATTATAAATCATTTTCGCTTGTTTCAAGAATTTGCCTTGTGTTTTGTTTTCAGACAGAAGCGTTGTATTTGTATGGAGTTATGCTCCTGCTAATTGATTTTCACATGGATGGAATTGTTCGAGAAAGGTGATCTGACTTCTTTCTACCGCTACTCTGCAATTTATCATCACTCCGAGGCTCATGTGGACGATGTTTGCAAATTATTCCGCTCAACGGGTTTTAATAAATTAAAGAAGGCAGCCACTTACCCAATAGACTATTTTGCCAGAGTACCTTTGAATCCGTTGTTTATACAAATGGCCATCGGAGCACTGAGATCAGACGACATTTATAACCAAATAGGATCTGCGTACCCTTTTCCGGAACATAGAACAACTGCCCTGTCATCTCAGGCGTCTATGCTAGCAGTTTCCTTATTTTTTTGTCCTAAAATTCTCTAAACCAAATAGGATCTGCGTACCCTTTTCCGGAACATAGAACAACGGCCCTGTCATCTCAGGCGTCTATGCTAGCAGTTTCCTTATTTTTTTGTCCTAAAATTCTCTCAGCGGATAATCCAATGATGCGAGAAATTACAGACAAGTTTTTTCCTGACAACTGGGTGGTACCAGTTTACATGGGATTTCATGTAAATTTAATAGAGTGGTGGGATGGGTTCAAAGCTGCAAAGTTGGCTCTCGGCAATACTGTAGAGAATGCACGAGTCAAACAAGTTTCATTAGAAAAAGCTCCCAAATTTGACGTAATATTTTTTTAAAAATGTACATCTAATTCGCGATAATTGTCAAATTGCGTCATGTATCTATTTTATTGCGTTTACTTGTAGCATCTAATTACGGAACTTGGGAAAGTTCAGAAAGACGGGGTTTTGACAGAGGAGAATATTCTTGAACGAGCAAATAAAGTTATTAATCTTCTTCGTGATTGCAACGTCCTGCTGCGGTGGATATCGTTACATGCTATTCCACTTGGTAAATTCCTATTGGCATTATTTTATTTGATTATTTATAAGATGGTAAGACGATGACTTTCGTTACTTACTAAAGCGTTACTTAAATATTGCAGGAGTGGAGAACGTCAAGAAAAGCAGACAGGTTCGGGATGTCGTGATTCAGGAAACCAGGTTCACCACGACAAAAGTTTTAACTTTACTGCTATTAGTTGCCCAACTTGAACTGAAGATAAAAGACTTCCTTCGAAAGGTACGAAGAATTTTAATTGCTATTCAAGTGTGTAAGTGGCGCGGTTAATTAAATTTCCGAAATGCTTTGTTTTAGCTTATTGATGAAAAACGTCAAAAATGGAACGAATATCAGCAAGAAGCCAAAGAACGTGTTACCGAACTTTCAGAGGTATTTGGGGGAAATAAACCACTAACAAGAATCGAAAAGAATGGTATATATGGTTCTACTATGTAAAACATTTATTTTACTACGAAATTTGCCACTTCGGTTTAAAAATAAATGATCTCTGGCTTCTCTTTTTTCCAGAAAATTTGTGCAGATGGCTTGAAACAAAATCTAATCAAATCGGGTCTTTAAATTTCGATGAAATGCAATTTTCTGGACGTAAAATAATTGAGCTAATAAGGGCTTTTGAGGAAATGCTTGGTATGTTTTGTTTCTTTATGTGACATAAGATGCTGATGATTTTGGTTAAATATTTAGGTTAAAATAACATTTGATTCGCCTTTTTAATTTTTTCAGAGTTCCATGGCCTTGAAAGTAAAATTCAAGTAAAGGAATGGGTCCAAGAAACGGTGGGTTGCTTTCATAAAATGCTTCGTACCGGCTCCATTAATGAAGATAAACTCGTTACAATTCAACTAATTGGAGATTTGGGATACGCGTGGGGAAGTCTAATTGATAGCTTCACATGTGAAATGCAAAGTTTAATTAAAGCAGATCCCTCAACTGTCTCTCAGTTGCGAGCAGTATTTTTAAAGGTTAACCTATTTATGAATTATTTCTTGTTTGGCTACCAAATGTTAATAGTTTTATAAATTGAGATAAATATTATGTTTGTAGTTGGCGTCTGCAATGGATATGCCTTTGGTACGAATTGGCCAGGCTAAGTCAAATGAATTGCTCGTCAGTGTTTCTTCGTACTTTTCCGGCGAATTGGTTGCCTACGTCCAAACAGTTCTCCAAATCATTCCTGAGTCCGTCTTCTCAATTCTTCATCAAATAATTCATCTTCAAACAAATTCCATAAAGGAACTTCCGACTCGTCTGGAGAAAGACAAAGTAAAGGAATTTGCGCAGCTAGAAGAACGCTATGAAGTTTCTCGTTTAACTCATGATATGTCAGTGCTTGCCCAGGGAATTTTAATGATGCAGACTACACTTGTTGGAATTATTCGACTGGATCCTAAAAAGCTGTTGGAAAATGGAATTAGGAAAGAACTCGTAGGCGAAATTTTAAAAACCCTGGAATCAAATTTAGAGGAATTTGCGCAGCTGGAAGAACGCTATGAAGTTTCCCGTTTAACTCATGATATGTCAGTGCTTGCCCAGGGAATTTTAATGATGCAGACTACGCTTGTTGGAATTATTCGACTGGATCCTAAAAAGCTGTTGGAAAATGGAATTAGGAAAGAACTCGTAGGCGAAATTTTAAAAACCCTGGAATCAAATTTAGTCTTCGGTAAACCGAAAGATGGTAATTTATTAAAATCAAAGTTGGATGTGATGGCTCAAAGGCTGGATGGAATTAGACGATCGTTAGAATATATTGGAGATTACGTTAATTCCAACGGATTACGTGTGAGTTAATGAACCTTAGTGCACACCATCTTGGTTATTAAAATGGTATTTAATTTGTAAAAATAACTTTCTTTCAGGTATTCCAAGAAGAATTCTCCAGAGTCTTAAATTTTGCATCGGAGCAGGAATGTAATGCGTTTACAAAGACAAAGATTTTAAATTTCCAGTCCATGTATCAGTCAAAGGACATTCCTATTCCATTAAAGATTGTTGAGCAAGCGAATACCAACCATGAAGATGTTTTTCCTTCAATTACTTTCATAGGACGATTAGCGAATGAATTGCTATGCTTAACAGATCCAAAGACTACGTTATATTTATCAGCTACCAGTACTTGGTATGACCTAAAATCGCATGCTCAAGTTTTATGTCCTGAAACCTTCACGGTTATGGAGAAAGCAATCGGAATCACAGGATTGACTGGTCTTGACAAAGTTCTTTGCTTCCTAATTACCGAGACGCTACAGGTCTTTAAAAAATTTCTTAATTTTCGCTATTTTGAACTAAATGATGATTTATTTAAATTTTAATTTACTTAATGATTTGTTTGAAATTGTCAGAAAATTTTTAAAATATTGAAAAGTGAATTTTCTAAAAGTGGCACTAAGGAATCATTATTGAGGATAAAAGCAGAGCTACTCGCCTCATGTTAAAACAATTGCTGCGCCAGTTAAGGAATATTCAACAATGTTCAACAGAACATTTAAAAACAATGCGAGTACAGGAATTATTTTCACGTGCCTTCACCGCGTGGGGCAGTTGCAACTTATCAGAAAGCGCATTCAATATCAACTTCGTATTGCTGCTAGTTTTCATGCGAAGCAGCTTTCGGAATGTGTATCTGTTTTAGATGGGTAATTGAGTTAAATATAATCACGCTTGCAAATCCTTTTTGCCAATTTCAGCGAAATTGTTTTGATCTGCAATAAAGTTAAATGAGTTTCCTTATGCAGATTATTAGCGGAAGCTACTTTGGACGGTAAAGCAAGCGGGGCTTTATTGCCCAGCGATGAGGATTTTGTACTTCCTTTCGAGACGGTAAATTACGCTGAACCACTTGGACTTTATGAACCATATTCGAAAGTTTATGTAACAATCGGTCCCATGAACAATATCCCAATCTGCCTACGCACTTCTTACAATCAATCAGATTCATAAACTTGCTTATTCCAAGAGCTTAGGTATGAACAATTATTACTTATTCAAACATGGTTAATTGAAATACGTTGTTAATTGCGACTGCAAACGAACGTATATTGATACTTGTTTTTCCACTTCCTTTTTGCTAATCAGGGAGTTTAGCGTGCCGAAAAGTGTCTGACCCTATTGATGGTCTGCCTTTCGTCGTTTCTTTAAGCACTTTATTCTTCCAATTGCATCCGTCCAGATTGCTCAGCTTCGTAACCAAAATATGTCAGTACATGAATTCCATCATTGTACATTGTTCATCCATCAGTCAAGGCACACAACAACCAAGTAAAGAAGACCTACAGGAAATTGGTGCTGTCTACTATTTGCTTTTAATATTATCGAGAGTTTCCCCACGCAGAGATGAAATCCAATCTTGTATTAAAGCCACTTGCCCATGTTGGCAAATGATACCAACAATGGTTAATTCTGTGATTTGATTAAACCGGAAGTCTTTCATTTAAGGTCTTAAAACTTAGAATAGCTAATTTATTTAAAGGTAAATTGTCTTAGGTTAGAACATGAACATGATATGATAAAAGCAATTGCTTATTTTCCTCATGAATGAATAAAACAAAACGCCAACTAACTTTTGTTCATTTTTTATTTCGTCTGATTCTTAAACAAGTCACGGAAACTCTTCGAATGGGCCTTGCTACCCAAGGACCAGTAAAAGCTTGAAGATTAATTTTTTTATTCCCAACAGAATAAGGGTTCTTTTAGACCTCAAGTGGGGCACGTTGAAGCGACGTTCAGGTAAATATTTGTCAAACACATTAGGTTGTGCATGTATCAAACTTCCTATTGACTTCTTTCTGACTGAACCAGTATCACCTTGGGCCCTTCCGCCAATACCTGCACCAAAATTGCACATATAATTTAACAAATCAACAAATATTTATCTTTCTATGCTGATTCAATGTCTATATAGTGGAGGTAAATACTACCTTTGGTCTCCATTACTCGTGGCACTGATCTTAAGAATCTGCTTTGAGGAAAGTGGATGTCTCTTTTGAAGGTAGGGATGCTTGGATCTGAAGCCAACCGATTCGGTAACACTTTACAGTGAACCGATAACAAATGAGAAACGGATAATACTGTGAATATTATCACCAAAAACTGAGACGCTTTCGACATTTTCAAAATCTTATTTTTTGGACTTGCTAAGAATTAACATGTTTGTACCCGATTTAGTTTATTCAGTCACCGAAATCAACGGCAAAGTAGGAACTAATGCGTCGAGTTAAAACTCATGACCTAGATCTACTGAAACAAATCTGCAAATGAATGATTAAGAGTTCTTTTTACATTCATCATTTACAGAGTTGGAATTGATTACAATAACGTAACGCTACAAAAAGCATAAAGGTGTAAACATGCTGACCTGTCATCTCTTCGTCTTTGTTCACTCACAAGGCATATTATCCTATTCAACTCATACTATTAGGATAAAAGAATTTTTATTTTGTTTTTGCACAAATTTTTATGTAATGTATAAGTTCTATGTGCCCACTTGGGACTAATGTCCACACGCCACGCTACATTTGTAGTCAAAACAAAGATTTATTAGTGCAATACTACAACGTATGAAACGTTTCTTTTATTTTCGCATTTGCAACTTGTCAAGTTCATGAGATCTACGTTGTGCTTCTTTTATGCAGTATGCATTTTATTTCTCCATTGTTGTTTATATCAGATATGATGTTTACGAAATGTTAATGTGCCAAGAGCCAGGCACGAATAAATAAACGGACGCTTAAATAGTAATTAGTAATTACGTTTTCTGTGTGCTATGTGTCATTTATTGTAAAAGCCACTCCAAAATCATTTTTAGACAGACAAAGACAATCTGTAAATAAAACAGTAAACATTTCTGTCAAGCTAAACAATTATCTTTTCCGATCTAAAAGCTACTTTAATACTAAAACTAAGAACTTATTTACTTATTGTTGGTTCTCAGATGCGAAAGAATTGTCTTTAATTTCGCAATTCGTAACAATGCGTGAAAACCGACAAAGAAAATTCCTATTATTTAATCAATGATGTGATATGATGCGGTTCAAGCACGGCACGACAATGACCAACTCTTGTCATATATATAATCAACGACAGATTTTTCCTGCGATGCCAAATATAATCAGTGCCTATTTGGTGAATATGGTTTAGTTTGTTTTTCGTTGCAGGTGGCACGTGGCATTAATTATAACTTTGTGTTCTGAAGCTCTGATGATGAATTATGTATGACACAAAGACGTTTCACATTTATGATAAAGTTTCTGATTTCATAACTTGTAACGATCCTGTTTTAAGATAGATGCTCTTATTTCCCTTTCATATTATACAAAGCATTTAACTCAATGCTCATCATCTATGAAATTAGATGCAAAATTTTTATAAATGCACCAAATTAGATTAAACACTAAATGAATTAATTGAATATAATATGTGCATTTAAGTAGGTGTTTATGTGTTAACGATGCGGTTGGTTTCCTTGTTCAGTTACAAGTTACAACAACTTCGATAGTATTTATTCATGTCTCACCTCCCGTTCACGTTTTATGACGATATACATACAATTAGGATAATCATATACAATTGAAACTTTGTTTATGAAGGATTTAAAATACATAATAAACACATAGACTAAGCTTCCGTGAACAATACTTTGTGCAATCATTTAATGTTTTCTTCTTTAGATTTGTACTAGTAGCGTGTATACCATGTTACAAGAATTTGTTTCGTGCTAATTTTATTTGTTTCATCTTTTTGATTTGACATGACCCATGAAGTGTGACTCCGTGACACGCGTCCACTGTTTTTCGTTTAGCCTTTTCCGCATAAGAGTTACATATGGATTCTGTGAGGTGTGAGGAATAAATTATGAATATAGTTACAACAAGTGTACGATAACTGAAACGCTACGTTAAAATGTTTGTCCCATTTAAAATTTTGACATTTGTAAAACGGTGTGTGCTTTTCATACAGTACAGTAGTAGTAAAACTACCGAACCAGAAAATAAACAAACATTTTTACAGCTATTGGAATTTTCTTAATACTAATTAGCCATAAATAACTCTTATAGTTCTCAACAATTAGTCCTCAGAACTTAATGACGCGAGAAAATTTCGTTAAATCGTTAAGTATACTATAACATTATTAATGGGTTAAGAGTTAAGATGCATTTAAGAAAATAAATATTAAATATTATATTATATTATATCAATAACGGGACGGAACAAAGTCTGTCTTTGCAATTTGCAATTTGCAACACAAATGCCTGATGAATGTAATACAGGACGGTGCGAACTTAGGTCTTCTAAATTGCAAGCTAAAAAAGTAAAAACTGATACTAGTGTAAAACAGGGCTGTAAATTGTATTGTAACCGGATTTGCTAACTTTATGTAAGAAGTTCGAGTGACGCATCTGACTACATGACATACCTACACATTTCCTTGTACTATGTATAATTTTAAAATAAAGCAAATCACCTCCGTAATGGACTAATATATTATTTTTTAACTTTGTCTTCAACGAACCATACGACAGCATTGCATGACATGACATGGATTCGCGTTCCTCACATATAATTTAGAAAACGTTAATGCACGAGAATATGCTATTTTTGGAAATGCAAGAACATATTTATTTTAAAGTATTGCAGAACTTATCGGTGAAAAAAATTATGTTAAAGTTAGAGTAAAAATTATGTTTCGTTTGTTACCGCCAAGAGGAAAATTAATTTATCTACTGCGTTTTCCAATTGACATGCAGAGATTAATCCATATAATGCAAAAAGATATATGAAACAAAAGTCTTAAAAGAACGAGAGTTTCGGTTTTAAAAGGGTTTTTAATAGTTTTTTTATTAATTGCGCATTTTCACAACTATGTCTTGTTAAATTGTACTATTTTGTGATTAGTGCCCATCCCGGGTCTCGGCTAACTGACTAAAATGTTAGCCGAATTTGATGGCAATTTTCTTTGCAATAAAAAAGGCTTCTTTCATGAGCAACTTCATGAAGATAAAAGCGTTCAATAGGATTGTACGGCGCTGACGAGAATGTGGAGCAGTCTTATGATGAGTCATTTTCCCTCGGTCCCCTCTGAGAATTGAATCGAGATAATTTTGAAATTTATTGCTCGATGGTGGATGAGAATGAAGGTTGGAAAATTTTGCACCATGGTCTAAATTGGAATCTGGTAAAAATTATACAGAGGTTTTATAATCTTAAGCAACAAAAATTAAGTCGATTACTAAAACACTATGATAAAACTTCATACCTGCTTTCAAAAGGACGTCATTTCTTTGCACCAGATCCAGTCTTCTGGCAGTCGTTGCAAGAAACAGAAATGTTGAAACAAGGAAAATAAACTGCACTCCCACAGTCGAAGAAATAACACTCCGGAACTTCATTTTCCACTAATAGAAATTTAGACTTTCTTGACAGGTTTATTTGATGGGTGTTAGGCACAAAAAGAGCATAGTAAAAATATTTAGAAGAGAAACCCTCTTTTCAGGGTGTACAAGGCTCATTTAAAGTCACAACACCTCGGCCACGCGTCAGTCAAATCATTCACTCTGCTGAGCCATTTTTTTCTTGCAAAATGTAAAATGGTTTGCTTCTTTCGAAAACAAAGTAGCTGATTCAAAATGACGAAAATATCCGGTTCGGTAAAAATAGTCTAATTTAAAATTGCACACTTCGTTATGGAGGATGAAGTTTTAGACTTGAGTGAAAACGAAATTGATACAACACGGGTGATTTCATGCGTTACTATTTTCAGACTGCATAAAGCTGTCATGATACGTATGATCTATTGCATAATCATGACTTGACACAACAGGGAACAAAGAAATAGTAACATCATCATAGAAGTTTGAGTGGAGTCCCAAAATGTTTTGGACTGCAAACTCCTAATGAACCCTAAGCCTTTTTGAACTAATTTTGCAATACCTTTTTCATTGCCGGTATTTAATTGCTGCTCTAATGTGGATTAATAGATACCATTTATACGTAAGTTAATTGTTAGAAACTAATCATCGCCAATTCGCCAAGCTATTTACAATCTACATTAAAAAGATAGAGCTTTGTAAACATTAATACCAGTTGAATTGTATGACCATGTGAGATGAGATCACCATAATGGTACAAATTGTACATAAACACTTTATAGCGCAAGAATCGATGAGAATTTGCTATTGGTTAAAGTTAATTATTTTAACAATTATAGTATGGAGCATCCGTACATTCGATGTATTCACTTCCAACTCTTCCCATCGTCCTACAGAATTTTGGCTGAATGTGTGCAGGTGAATGGAAGGATCAAGCATAAAGATTAGGTACAGTAACAAATTCATTGACAAGGTAATTATAGTTGAGCTATGCGCGAGGGACTCGCTCGCTTAGGCATCCAAGTGTATCTCTGATCTAGGTACAGTGAAGGCAGTTTTTTGTTGGCGTTGATATTCATTCCTGGCTGAGCATTCGTTAATTTTTGGGTGATTTACAAATTATGTGGTTGTTTTGGTGTAGGTCAGTCTGCTGCATTAAAAGACCAGCCATCATTGCTAATCTTGATCATAAACATGAATGGTTTGCTTTTATTATGTAATTGCGTATCACTGTTACTCTGTATACATATAATAAGATAAATGTTACGTCCTAAAAAAGCTCCAACAAGAAACAATGTTTCTGTCAGACAATTATGATTATGTGATATAATATTTGTTTAATTTGCTCACTCAATACTAGCACAAGTAGCGAGAAAATCGTGTTTAAGAACTCAATTTGGCACTGTCCAAGTTTTCAGAGCTTGATACAGCAAATAAAATTCTGAAGCAATTCAGAACTCATTGAACCAGTGATTTACCAAGATATTTTACAGTGGGCGATTTTGAAGAAAACAGGCACATATAGTTATTATAAGCATGCACTTGCATATTATATTTTTAATTATGTGCCACAAATATGTGAATTAAGAAAGTGTCTAACTCGCCTTATTTACGCACATCCGGAGCATATAATTTTAGTTTAAACTGCAATTGGTCTGTACAATTATTTATCAATCAGGAGCCCCTACGATGAGAGGAGAGCTTAGATCACTAACAATTATCAATTGCATTGTGAGGTTCATGAAGTTCGAATTGATTAAAGTGTGTGGCAATTAAACTGCATTTAATGCTTATTAATATATGTATTGTAATGAGTAATTATGACTAAATGCATTTTAGTGCAGGTGTCTAAGTACAATTTAATGAGATGTTTTGCTAAAAGTAGGATCATTATTTTCTTAATCAGGTGCAGTAAAATATAGTTTATCTTTGCATTTATTTAAAATGCTCTCATTTTTGTTGCAGAATGGCGAGAACACGCCAGAATGACATAGATTTCATAAGTGAACGAGTTTCGGGTTGATCGAATTTTATTGCATTCTTGATTCTTGCAACTAGTTGTATATTTTGACTGATTGTAACTTCGGATAAGGTCCTTGTTGCAACTTTGCAAGAGTTGAGATAAATCTGAGTATCCTTCATGGCCGAAATCATCATATTACAGCAAAACTATCATTCTTATGTCTTATGGAGTTCGTGGAAACATGAGAATGGAAAATAAACAGCGGCTTTGACTTTTGCTTGCTTTTGGAGATTAATCCAACCAAAATGAATCGTAAGATTAATCCCAGGGTTAGTTACACAGTTACATGATTAAGCAATATTTTCTTCAAATACAATGGGACCATCGTAAGTCCGTAAGTGCCATGCCATGTTAATCCTCAAGGTTTCTCCGTTGAATGTTCTTTCGATGTTTTATAAATACACCTATGCAGTTATCTGAGGTGGAAAGTGATTTAATCTTGCTCGTTATCGTGTAAAACAAGAAAACGATAACGCTTAAAATGGTTGCCTTGATGTTGATATATGTTAATGGCAACTTAGAACACCCAGGTAGCGCCGTTTTTGCTAAGTTTGCATCACTGCCTGACGCATCGCTTAAAAACTACATCCTGTAAAAGTCGAATTTGACGTAAACGTTGAAAGCCAATTCCTTGAACAAAACATTTCGCTAGATTCATTCATTCATCATCATTCCTTTGATATGCTAATGAAGCAGCATCCGTTGACTTATAAAACCCCTCAAGAATCAAGGATTCCGGATCAAAAATAGACCAACTCGTAAAAAACCTATCACAAGAAAGGCTCAATAAAGTTGTTTGATTGACAATTTCTCGTATTACAAAGAAAATGCAAAGCTCAATTTAATCATTTAAATCCTGCTGTCTCATGTTACCGCTTTCATAACAAATCTTTTTTAGTAGACTTTTTTAATCGAAATTTCTTCCTTCGTTTCTGGAAGAGAGCTTAGAGTTAATTCAATCGAAATGGAATGACGTAGAGGAACACGTTTATCTGTATGATTTGATTTTACATACTCAAAAATTACTTTTATCCGTTTTGTATACCTATGTAAATGATACCACTCAACCCGAATCATCGAATGATTAAACTCATTGCAGACAGAATTGAGTGCTGCCGTCAATTTATCACCACATTATCCAAAATTCCCCACAGAGTGGACAACTGGACAACATCAGAAAACATAAAAAATTGCTTTTTTGCAACTTTTTCTGTTTCTCTCATTCAACATGGCTTCAGTGTGTTCATGACATAAAATAAACCATTGAGTCTAAGTGTCCATTTTGAATCAAGCCTGAGTAACAGTAGTCTCCTGACTGTCCTGTCTCATTGTTGAAAACGCCTGTTTCTTTATGCTCTGTAATTCAGACACCTTCCGTCGTGTGTTCTGTGCTTCATTGTTACATTTTAGATATGCTACACTTCAAAAAGCCATTCATTTATATACGCTACAATAAACCAGACCAGATTTAACTTGTGACTGCCACAGAAGAACCTTAACCGATTCAAAGCCATTGTCTCGTCTCATCATTGTCGCTTGCCATTTTTTGCTCTTTTCATTCAAACCATCACCCAAAGAATTTTTATATACTTTCTGTACAATGTATTATTATTTACTTTGTATGCTACGCATTTGCAATAAGTTTGAAGTATCTAATCTATTCAAATGAGCCAGCGAGAGTACGTCATTCATATTATGCGTTGAAAATGTGGTCATAAATACACAACCGCTCACTCATGCGTTTTTCGATATTCCCAGTTCCCATTTTCCCTACCCTGTGCCGCAACAAATACTGGCATCTCACATATTACAAGCTCATACTTGCAATCGTCCGTACGCTTACATTCGTAATTTAGCCTTTACACTTGTTGACTTGTCACATCAGTCGTCACTAAATCGACAAACTATTCTTTTTTGTAACACATTAACGTTGTGCGTCCGACCGAGCCTAGTTACAGACGTTTTCGCTCGCCATTCATATAAATTTTGCGTTCTCTAATTTTCCTGCATAATTTTTAGTCTAGCGGTATTCTGGCCTGCCTGCGTACCTTTTAGCAACAATTAATTTTGCTGACATTAAAACACCAAAATCCCACGTTTTAGCCCCCCTTTGGCGTTTTTCCATTAGAAGCACTAGGCTCATGTGAACAGCCCGAAACTAGGAACAGATTCCAAACCACTGACTTACCAATTCAATCCTAAATCACAGCCCATGCTTGAAGTTTATTCAAATGAAAAAATAAAGTTAAACCAAACAAAGTTTACAAAAATATGCCCAACCCTTCTAAAGTCAACATAAATTTGCGGCAATAGGAGAGAAAAATCTCATGAGGTGTCTGTGACTGGTACAGTCAAAGGAGTGGAAACTTTTCGTCATCATATCACCGTCATAAGCACAATGTGAAATTCTATTATTAAAGTAACGCCACCGACCAGAAGGAAGAGAAATGTGTTGGTGTTTTCAGTTATAAACAAATCTTTCGTTAGAATAGAGGCAGACGTTTCAAGTTTCTACTGAGTGATGCCACTCTCACTCTAGGATCCAGTTGATGAAGATGTTACAGATTTCAGAACAGCTCAACTCCCTTAAAAATTGTATTATCTGAAGTACCAATAACGATAACTATCTTATACTTTGTTGGTATAATCTACATTTACATATATTTCAAAAACAGAAGACCTGCACAGGTTAACCAATGCAATAACGGATAACCCGTCTAGTGTGGGTTCAGTTCAACTCACTCCTACTTCGGCATTTGTTTTCAATTTTTTATCGGCAGATAATACGTCAGTGCAAAACTACATAGTCTATATGTTTGTTCATATATACAAATACTTTTTATAATCTGAGGCGCCGGTTATCCCACACAGGCATCCATCAAGTTCATAATCATTATTACTCACATACAGCATTGTGTAATAAAATGTGCACAGTTTTTAACCACGCGTCATATCAGCGAATTTTGTGGAATCTGATTGTGGAATTGCACCTGGTCACATTTACGAGTATTTAATACGTTTGGCTATGTGATGTAAAGAGGAACAAATCTTGTGCCACTTACCACTACCTACCTTACCTACACACCAATCCTCCTCTCGGATCGACATGTGCATTCATTGATCTGTGGAGTTTTTAGAACCATCATTCTCTCGTGGTCTCGTGGATATGTAGGAATCTTGTAATAATAATATAAATACAAGAAATAACTCACATATTCAAACACACCTTCGTAAAGAAAGTGGGAGATAAATGAAAGATTTTTTTTCTCTCCGTGAAGAAGAAATCCGCGAAGCGTGTAAAGTGTAAGCAGGAAGATGTGATTAGTCAGCGCAGTGATTACGACATCACAGGAAGAACATTTATATAGAGTGTAGAGTGCAGTGACCAACATTCTGGGTGATAATTAGCAGGCAAACCAAGTACAGTGAAGTGCAGCTTCAGTGGAAGGAACGATCTTTTGCAGTGTTTTATTCATTCTTATTTATTGTTCACGATGGCCCTCAGTACTAAAGTTAAAGTAGCCATTTTTAGTGCAAGTGTACTCGTAGGGTTAATTATTATTATTGGTTTAGTTGTTCATAGAACAAGAATACGGTAAGTAATTTGAATTAATTTTTATTTGCATTAAATTATAATTATTATCAATGCATTTTATTAACATTTTTATTATGTGAAAATTCATACTTAAAGCAAGAAATTGTCCAGCGATGAATGTGGGTGTTATATGCAAATTATTTCTTTTAATTCTAGAAACAGAATGTGCGGCGAAAATCTACAGGAATTATATTACGAAGATCCTATCACAAATGAAGGTAGTTGCTTCAAGAAAGGAATTCAAGGTCCATGCGGGCAAAACATGGTTTTAAAGACAGACAAAAGAAACGGCAGCGGAGATGTCGGTACTTGTCAATGTGATGTGGAGCATTTCGACAGGACATTAATCCTCAATGAGGAGACAAAGCAATGCTATTTTATTTTTACACAGGTCAGACATTTTTATTGTGTCACTCACTAATCACTAAGAATGTAAATGAAAGGAACTCAATTAACTCAGTGAAATAGGGAAATTCCTAAATGAGTCACAGTTGTGATGACGGTGGTAATGTAACAAAGTAGGATGCTATTGCTAAGATAGAGGAACAAGTAACAAGATTTCGATGAATTGTCAAGCCAAGCCAATAAGTTGGCATGCGGTAATTTAGCATTCGAAACGCTGTATCTTCTTTGTATATATGTAGGCAGTATTGTGTGAAGCAGAACACATTCCGTTCTTACTAACTTACGACAAACCTTAGTTGGCGTAGATTAGAAAAGGTGTTTTCCGGTTCCTCAAGAAGGCGAATTTGGTTTGAGAAATTAGAGAACATCGGCATCCTATTCAGTCTGACGATCTCACT
>VYYJ01003710.1:0-15678 GCA_021029165.1 Cyphoderus albinus
CTAAAGAAGCCAAGCAAAAGTTACGAGCCAGTTTTTTGGTAGCTGCATCACTGAACTTTGCGCTTTCCGATGCTGCATCACTTTTGAAAAACCATGCACATTTAAATAGTTTTTACGCATAATTAAAATTTTGTAGGTTCATCACGTATTTCCGTGGCAAGGTACTGTACATAAAACCTTTCCTTAACACGTAGAGGTTACTTCAATTGTACATGATCTTTACATTAGAGGATTCAGAGGTACCTTTTCGTATTTACATACGACTCTCACTTTTTGTCTTTTACACATGGGCAAGATAGCCTCAGAGGTGTGACTTCTTCAATTTCACTTTACTGCCGCTAGCAAACTGGGGCAACGTCAGAATTTCATTCATTATACTTAACGTGTCTAATAATAAACTTTTCTTAATTTAATTAGGTACATAATAATTCATTTGGAACAAATATATAACACAACCATCATCTTGCAAAGCATTTAGGTATCTGTCTGTTAAAAAATCCGACTCATAAGAGAAATTCGTCAATATCAAACGATAAACAAAATTGACAACTTGTAAGGCAGTATTCGCTAATGCATTGTTTAAACGTCGTTCATTACCAACTGACTCAAATAATCCACAATTTTTTAAAAAGGTTTTCAACGAAGCGAATTCTTATGTTAGTAATGCTGAATGCTGCATAAGAAATAGCAAATTATCAAAGGCAGCAGCAATTTATTTCATATCTTGCAATATAAACAGAGGTATCTAATAAAGAAATGGGACAAATAGTTATAATCTGTTTTCTTTTTATTTTACCTCAGCATTTTTTATTTGTAATATATAGTTAAAGCATATATTTATTAATCTTACACAGCGCTTCATTTAATATAAATTGCATTGATTATTATATTAATAATAACAACCAAAGTTTTAGTTCAATTCAATTTCTCAATCGAGTAGGTCTTAAATTTCAATCAAATAAATTCCTTGGATAAATAAAGTAAGCACAACCGATTTTTAAATTTGTTAAAAAATTAACAAACAAGCGTCTCTTTCATCCGTGCTTAGTTGCAGTTTTTGTTTTTGTTTTTATTTTCGTGAAAAGTAATGCTCTCTGCCAATTCCTTGTACCACCATGAAAAAACCAATAGAAGAGTGACACCTACCTTTTTTAATCGACCAAATCTGAGTAAATGACAGGGATGTCGCTCAAATACAGCAAATATCAAAAATTATTTTTAACCTAGTAGTGTTTTCTGCTATTTTCAACGTTTTCGGAAAAGTAATTTAGTAAATATAGTTTTGGTTGCACTTTTAGGACTACTATCATGCAAATCTTTGAGCTGCAAGAAGAGTGCATTGAGAAACTCTTAGGGATATTAGGTAATTGCAGTTCTTAGGTCAGTGAGGTTGTTGCTCTTTAATCGCTGGAGATAGTTTATTATTTTTTGTTGCGATTCAATTGCACTTGCGCAGTGTTTAAATGATGATAAGACCATCAAATTATTAATTAGGTATATCAGTGTCATTGGGAAATGCGCAAAAAATGTCATGTGGTACATGAAACTTTACATACAATCTACAAACAATGTAACATTCAGCATGGTGTGTGTACATATATCAACAACTCTCACCATAATCATGGTCATAGGAATATTTTCCGTTTTCCTTGTAAGAAAAAGATTCACTTCCACAAAGACTTTCCTGACATCTTACAAAAATTACAATTCCAGACTCATGCGTAAACCCATTCTACCTTGAATCCAGAATATTTATAATAAACAAACGCAGTCATCATCATTGAAGATCAACTGAAGCATCAGCTGCTAGTCACAGTAATTTCCAACAATTTTCCATTCCTTCATCACAATGCGTTTCAATGATACGTTACGTAAATAACGAAGGCAGTCGGTGAATGCACTACACCAATTGCAGTGAATTTTATAAAAAAAGAGAGAAAATTGTCCGTTTCTCTTTTCTCGCTCAGATACCTTACTGATAAGAATTTAAAGTAGAGGTTTTTGAGTTGCAAATATTCAGGTTTTTATTTTGGCATAAGATTAATATTAAATTGGCTCGGCTCAAATTCTACTTTTTTTGTTACAAGAATGACAAAAAAATTGGTGCTTTTATTTCATGGGGGATAATAATAACAATAATGATGCCGACGACGTAGACTATGATGATAGTGTTTATAATGGAATAGTATAACATCGCATCGGGTTTTTGTTTAGTACGTAAAATGTGCGTGTCTGTTCAATAAACACAAAGAGAGAAGTTCCTCCCTCCACATCAATCCATGTTAATCAACGGTTAGACCTTTTCTGTTTGTGTCTTCCTGTATTTATAATAGGAATCAATTTTTTCTTTGTTTTAAAACATTACGTTATTGCAAGTTATATGTAACAAAGTTGTATGGAGTGAGAGGAGTTAGTTTTGTACTTTTTGTTGGAGTTACTTACTGTTGAGGAAAACAAATTAGCTTTCTCCGATTCCTTGTCAAGACGAGCAATGCAAATACTTTTCTCAAATGCGAGAACAATTAATTGAAAAATCGTATTTATCTACATTCCGTCTGGCAACTCTATCTGCATAGCAAAAACCACGTATTACATAAATGGGTAGTAAATAACGTTTAACTTAATCAAGTGATGATAATGATAGTTTAAAAATCATACATATTTTTTGGAATGTATTTTTATTGTTGGTTAAATTTTGCCAGATTCATGCGTGCCATAAATTAAACGAACTTTCATGTTCACTCATTTTAATTTTATTAAACCAACCTGTTTAATTATCATTTGTTTTAACTTTCACTGCCACATCAAAAGAAGGCAAACGCAATGTAAATTTCATCAGCTCAAAACCATATAAGTAGTCATAAACTCCATCTTCCATTTCCGCAGCAAATCATCTGTTAACCTTCTCTATGTATTATGAAAAGTTAACAATAAAAATGTCTACTCTATTCGTACTCAGTTGCATGTTTTTGTTTATGAAATGTAACGCTTTTGTTGACAACTGAAATTTTGAGTAACAAAGATAAATCAAATCAAACAAACCCTGTTAAGGTGTAACACCTGCTGCTCATTGGGTGGAGTCAACCGTTTTTCATATTTGTTAAAGTTTTACACTAAAATGAATTGAATTATGTAATTGTTCATAATTAACGTTTTTATGGATTCACCCCTTTATTGAGAATATCTACGCCAAATAAACTAACGAGGTTTACGCAAGACCCGTAAATTTTTCTACGAACTCTCAGCGATTGGAAGTTGTTTCCCTTCCAAAGATACTCTTAAATCCCAAATCTTAAGTCTCCATGAGCTAATTTGTGTTTCTAATGAATGCAGATATTTTGTTGGAAATNCTCAGCGATTGGAAGTTGTTTCCCTTCCAAAGATACTCTTAAATCCCAAATCTTAAGTCTCCATGAGCTAATTTGTGTTTCTAATGAATGCAGATATTTTGTTGGAAATCGCCAACTTTACTTTTATGGGATTTAGTATGAAAAAAATCACCTCACCCAAAAATCAATTTTTGAATATTCCATTTTCATCAAATTTTGAAAAACTGATAAGGGTCTCCCCTTGGGTGAGGTGATTTCCCCCAAACTAAATCCCATAAAAGTAAAGTTGGCGATTTCCAACAAAATATCTGCATGCATTAGAAACACAAATCAGCTCATGGAGACTTAAGATTTAGAATTTAGGAGTATTTTAGGAAGGGACACAACCTCCAATCAGTGGGAACTCGTGAAAAAAATTACAGGTCTTGCGTAAACCTCGTAAGCCGAATTCTAGTGACCCTATAACGACATATCACCATTTACAAGAACATTATAATGTGTACTTTAAATATCGACAAAATGTGTAAAAATGATAGTAGTGTCGCCCAAATCCTGCAAATTTAAAAAAGTTGTTTTCATAACACTAATATGTCCATAGCTCACCAATCGATTGCAATCGCTGACAACCAATATCATGATCATTGTTTGTTTTTCCATGTACAAGCATAAGTATAATAAATCTAACATAAGACAAAGATTAATATTCACAAAGACTATTTTTGTCATCTTAACAAATCGCGATTCTGCAGTGGATTAATACCATTGAAGACAAGGCATGGTCAAGTTAAGAGTCATATATTTAAAAAGTAAAAAACTTAAATGAGTAAATATTTTAAAAATTACATAGTGATTAATAACTACCTTTGCTTAAGCAGGTTCGGCTGACGACGCTTATTTTTTTTTCTTGAATTGAGTTGAGTTCCCTGACTCGCCATCATAAATACTCAAAAAAAAATTCAATACTCCATCTATCCATTAACATTACAGAACCTGTCGATTGTCGGATTGTCATGTACTATCAGACAAGCGATCACATTACGTAACCGAAATAAGGCATAAGTTGGGATTTATCAGCGTTCGGACTTTTTTGTTAAAAATTCTTTTTCTGGGTTGATCATAACAAAATCATCGCAGTCATCATCTTATCATTATCGATCGGCTGAATCATTTGCTGGTAGTTACAGTAATTTACAACAATTTTCCATTTCTTAACTGCAATGTTACAAGTACGAAACCTAAATACGTATGTAATCAAATCATTTAATACGGTTTACAATTTACAGACAATTCTATAATGAAGAGAGAAAGCTGCACGTTGCTCTTTTCTCGCCAAGATAAGTACTTCTAAAAAAGTGGAGGTTTGAGAGTTGCAAGTATTGAGGCTTTTATTCTTGCATTAGGTCTGATAGTCAATAAAAATAAACTAGGCTCGGCTCAATTTAAACTTTTTGTAATAGAATGACAAGGTAATTGGTATTTTCATTTCATTTGATATAATATGCAAAGATGATCCGGTGATAATAATAATAACAATATTGATCCCAAAGACGATGATGGTGATGATGATAAAAATAATAATGGGATTAGATTAGAGGTTAATAAGAGCATTTGTCAGCTCACTCATGTAGACATTAATTTTTTTTAATTGAAATGTAAAAATGATCATGATTATTTTAAAAAAGAAAAAAATATTTTGATTTTTGTTCAGCAATTTATATGTTTCTAATAAAACAAAGGATACAGTGAATATCGGCATGAAGGGTGGGATATTTTAATAAACATAACTAGAAATTGATAACAAAACTAACGCGGACCAATGTAAGTCAACCAACATTTGGAAATGCATGGATTTAACGGCGTGCATAACGAAATGATTAAAAAATCGTTGTTTTTTTGCTCTGCAGGTAAAAGCATCGTCATTTTGCTTGATAATCATCAATTAGTAATTTACAAGGAAATAGTCTGGATTCTGGAAATAGTAAACTACCAAGTCTACTGGGATTGTATTTTCTCATTTAGCGCATTATTCAGCACATATTGTAATAGTTGTTCATATCTTGCAATATAAAGAAACTTATTTTTATTCTCCTAATTACTTATGTATATCTAATTAAATTGTTGGAGCTTATAAGTGGACTGAATTAATGCATCTAATAATGAAATATTTCTTTTTCATGCTACCTCCGCATTTTTATTTCTGAGATATAGTAAAACCTTATGTTTATTCAGCTTACAGAGTACTCGAGAATATTTTATTATCATCAACATATCAAATTGTGCTGCTGCCTCTCATTAAGAAAATATACACATCATAAAACCATATTTTTCCTAGCTTAACTGACGAGATAAATGCTGACTCATTATTGGATCCAATTCCAATTTTTAATTCACCGTGTCTGCCACAATTGTTGGCGATAATTGGCAGAGGATGAATAACAAGGTATGACGAGCTTGATCTGAATGCTTGTACTAACCTAATACATACTTTAACTTGGATTGCACTGCAAAATGAATATGTCTCATCTTGTTTAAATCAACGCATTGAATTTATATTGAATTGATTATTAATAATAACAATTCTTGTTTTAGTTCAATTTTTTTCGAACAGATTTTGTATTTCATTAAAAAAAACATCCAGATCGAAGAGTGAGTTAATTATTTTTTGAACAGTCGAAATGATCAGTACAAACTAGAGCTAATCACAATGAATTAAAATTTACACGATGGAGGCTAAAAGCTCTACTCTTGGTGAATGAATAGCAATTTTAATAACCGTAGAAAACCGGAAATATTTTACTGTGTTCAGTATCCAAAACCCTGAAACTTCCAATAATCCAATGATAATCAAATGCATGCGACGTAATTCTTTTTGAAGAAATAAATATATCGCCTTTTTTATTTCATTTTATTCCACATAATTTCCTTGCAAAGACTGGTTACAAATTAGCAGCTATCAAAGCATAAATCCTCTATCCATTGCTATAACATGCTGCAGTTTTAGTTCAATTCCTTTTGAAACTCTGTTGCTCTTCACTCGTTGTCGTTACTCATTTACATTAATTAGAGTGAGAGCGAGTGCACTTAGGACAGCAAGCAAGAAATTATCCACAGATAAATGAGCAATACTGCCTCATATCATAATTATATACTCTTACACTGCAACAGAACAGAAAATTGGCAGACTCGGAATGTTGGTAAACCAATAAACAGACTAAACACGAAATCCCATTGCTTCATTTCATTTTACATTAGAAGTGATAAGATCTTTAAAACAAACGCATTCACGCATGTGTCCATTTCATATCTATCGCTAAAGGAGATTTAAATTGCAAAGTCAAGCGGGTTCTTAAGCAATCACCAACTGGAAGTAGAACCTACCCTATCCGATTTGACATACACACGGACTTGGGCACCCAAAAATATCCGGATTGATGATTAATGATTTAAGTCCACTTCTACTCGCCCCATTTGAACCATAAAATAAAAAGTCTATCAAGTGTAACGATGTCTGTGACACTCTTGTCGCCGTTATTGAATGCAAACCGAGTCTGGGTGTGCACTGGAAATTTTTTGTTGTTGTCTTTTTCACTATTTTACCAACCGATTTGAATAAGCAAATCATCATGTTTTCTGAAGTTTGCATTCCAAAGAAAGAATTTCATTATGTAGGAATTAATATTTAAGTACTTAAATAAACATTTGTATTTGTTTTGGCTAATTAAAATATGGATGGTGTACGTATTTATGTATGTATGTAAGATGAAGCGATTATACTGGTTCAAATATTAAAAGTGCAATAATATTTCTTTACTCATGCTATTTATAACTATTGTAATTAAATCTGTTACGTAATTAACCGTTGCATTTTAGACACTAATTCTATTTTAGACACGTTTTAACAAGGTACACTATGATAAGAATTTTATTTAATAGCATCGAATATGAAAATATTTTTGAATCAGCGTCTGCGTCTAATTAAATGATTTCGTAACCGCGATATTACTTGGCCCAACTGGCATTTCTAATCTGGCATTTTATTTCAAACCGAATCCGCCTTAAGAACAGTAGTGACGTTCAAATCCTACAACTGGCAAAAAGTGGATTCTTTATGTAACATAGTAGTTAATTATGTTTTAACTTTATATTTTAGTTAAATGTTTTATTTTCAAACTATATGTGGCAATCTGCTGCAATCGTTCTTATTCAAGGATTTCCGACATGCAACAGAAGATGTCTGCATCAATATTATTCAATATAAAATATTGTGTAAATCGTGGAATACGAGTAGGAATTTTTTTTTGTATGTAGACACTTTATTAAAAGTAGTGGCATAATATCACAATTACTCTTTCTCTACCTTTGTTGCGGATGAATTAAACATTACTACTACTAGTACTGCCTTGTCCTATTTCGAATAATGGTGGTTAAAGGTGGTTTCAAGTTTACACTTCGCTCTAAATGGTGTATCTGGAAGTAAAATAAAATAAATACGGGTAACACAGCCATGCAGGTGTTTAGTTGGACTTGTACTTTTTAATGATAACGTGTAAATGTAATTTGTGAATTTTTTTGCTACTATCATGCAAATGTTCGTACTACTTTAAACCGTATCATGAATTTTTTTAAAAAAATTATTTGGGAAACAGTTCTGCAAATGTATATGGTTATTCAAATTAAAAAATTATTTGTAGGAGAAAGTTATGATTATGATGTAATGGTAGTGTCTGCATGATCAAGTTAGTAAAAGTAATGAGAAACAAGCATCCAATACGTTTGTTTATCTCCTTTATCGTAATTTATTTTAACTCCACTGCACTCTAACTGTAATCATAAGTAATGTTAATGTGGTACAGTACGCACATGAAACATGTGGATTTTAATCAAGCATGTGTAAGTTTGATTTGTTTTGGACAATTACAAATTCACAATAAAATTTAAATGCAATTTGACTTTTTTTCATTATGTAAATACAATATGAATGGAATTTTACCACAGTTGTTTTAAATGCCGTGTTGTTATAATTGTGTTATGCCATTTATTTAATTTGATATTGTATGTGCGTATCCGACTTGAAATTACTTTTGTTCTCCTAGCTCCATTCCATATGCGTGGTCTATAGTTTCTAAGTTATTGATTTGAATGTGGACACTGTCGGACCCGCAGATATATTTTGAAATGAACACTTGTTCTAGCACGCTCACATTCAAAGCACTTTCTCAGAATTGCTTTTGCTCTTTTCTTGATTTTCTGTTTTAGTTACGCATCTTCGTTACTTACGTTTGACCTACTGAAAAGTGAGCGAAGACAACATTTCTACGAGAGCGACGCTGTAAAACAAATGGTAAGTGAAGTGAGTTGGACATTATTATGATTATGTACATGTTCATACAATGCAATGCAGATACACACAATCCAACTATTAACTAGATAGCACCGTGACATATGACAATGTGAACTGCGAACGTGCAAAAATTCCCTGTGTTGCAAACATACAATCACAATCCATACAAAATATAAAGGTCATCTTGTTAATGAAATGTGTGTGTGCATAGCTCACCACGAGGTGACCATCATAATCATCATTATCATGGAAATATTTTTCTTTCTCCTTGTAGAGCTAAGACGCGGACTCACACTCACAAAGAATTTTTTGACATCTTAACAAATCACAATCCTGTAAAAGCTTATTCCCTTTGAAGACACTGTCAAGTAAGAAGAAGCCACTCGAAACCAAACAAAACTGTCTGCCATTACTATATTCTACTCAATCTACAATCATTCTAATTTGCATTCAGTAGCGAGCGTTAGCCCACCCTTTCCAATACAATATTCTACTCAATCATTCCCGAAGCTTTTCTTGTAATAGTATGACCAAACTTGAGTTATTCAACATAAATAGTACCAACTGGACACAAGGCAAGGAGGTTTTTAACAAGAGGTAACAAGAAAGTACAGTGGGTAATAAAAATAAAAACAATGACTTCCTGCTTTATGGTGACATGAATATTTTGCTATTTTGTTTGGTTCAGCTAGCCAGTCGACTACTCTGTTCGCCATCTTTGCGGATATGGGTCAAACCTCTATAATTTTCTTTGTTTCATCTTCTACCTCCCCAATAGAAGAAAGAAAAGCTGCGCTAACTCATTAACCAATGTAAGTCTCATCCGTTCAACAACTCATTATCGATAATCATTATCATTACACCTTTCAATTTCGCTGCAAGTAACCTATTGACCTCTTTTTTCTTATTGTGGAGTAACAATATAAACGTCTGCTTCATCCGTGCTAATGCAAGTTGAATATTTTCTCTTTATGAAAAATAAAGTGCTTGTTGAGACATGAGCTAATGTAAGATTGTGAGTATGCATTTAAAATGAATCTGAGTCTCCCTGGACAACATGAGTGAGGTATTATTTAAATTCTTTCATGAGGATCATGAGCGTTAATGAGATCTCATCAGTTGCACTAAATAATTAAAAACGACCATTACATCGATGTTTAGTTTAGGAATAATTTGTCTGGCTTCCTCGAATAATCGCTACTACTTTAGAAAAGCCTTAAACGTTCCGGCAACAACTGTAGAATCGGAACGGGTGTTTTCGTCTGCGAGCACCAAGACCAGGTCCAGTCTGGGGAACAAGACATATTGGACGTGCTCGTTTCCCTTAAATATTATTTTCGACAAAACCCTGTCAGTTAAATTAATTACCTAGTGTAGCTGATTTCAAAGGATATTTATTAATTAATAGTTATCTGCCTTTTCTACGGATAACTCTTGTGTTAATAAATAGTTGCTCATGAGACTCATGAGAATTTAAATGAGTTCTCACTAATTTTCGTTGTTCAAGAAACAGTTTATTGAAGCCCCATTTTATATCTCTAATTGTGAGTAAGAAATGAAGAGTGAAAAAAATTGTGTTTCGATGAAACCTCTGATGCATCATAATGGTGCTGTTGGTACGCATTTTTGAATCAAAAAATTTAATACATAAGTTACGCACTGCATTCTGGTTGCTATATTAGAACACCTCCGCTTATTCTTGAAATTTCCTTGAATTTGAATGCAAAGTTCTCTCCTAATTATTGAAAAGTTATTACTGAAGTTTAAGACCTGGACTTTGCTGGAGCTTGTAATTGTAACGTATGGTAATGGTCCCAGATTAGAAACAGCTATTGTGCGCAGACAAAGTGACAATTAATTACAGTACAATCAACTTATAACCAGAAACTTAAGCGTTTTAGAAAGTGATGAACTAGCTCAATAATAAAAAAAAATTGAACATATACGAATGATAATTGTAACGTGCAAATTTTTCAAAAATGAAAAATACATTTTTCAAGATACATTCCCCTGAAAATATATGTTTAAATAATAAAAGCTTGTCAATCTACTTTGATACTATAATACAAATTCCCACAGAGTTATTTTTATCCGTAGCAAAATTGCTTGAAATAAATTTATAAAGAAGAGTTATGAAAAAATATTCAAACACCGAATGCGAACTAATAATAGTAGTATTGTGTAAATGATGCGAAAAATAATAAAAAATTTAAGCTATCATCAGTTTAGCTTGTCAATCTTATACTATCATAAAAATGTAGACAGTGCATTGAGACGAACAAGAGTGCGTTCAAAAAATTGTTTAGGAAATTCCAGTCCTGCGTTTAGTGTATGAATATTCAGAATAAATAATTTGCTTAAAAAAGTTAATTTTTATTCTATTTACATATACGTGTACATGTTCATTATGAAACAAAAATATTATGTTTTATCACCTTGATTCAAACGAAGCCTGGTAGTATCTAATTTTTATTTATCCACTCACATCAGTCAACATTTTGACAAGATCAAGATTATTATATGCATAAGCATTAACCACTGCACTCTACTAAACCTCCGATCCGATTGATCACCTCCGCTTATGCTTATTGATGAATTTCTCTTCGAATTTGAATGCAAAGTTCTCTGAGAATTATTGAAAAATAAATAATAATTACTAAAATTATATTACTGGTAAATAAGATGAAATATTAGCAAGAAATTTGGATTTTTGAAGTACGACCTGGACTTTCTCGAGTTGAAAGGAATAATAATTGTGCGTTGACTAATTGCCAATTTAATATCATTACAACACAATACTTCTGATTGTGGTCTGTTATCTTTTGTATAAATCAGTACCTAACGTGTTTTAAT
Organism: Cyphoderus albinus; assembly: GCA_021029165.1. Lineage (NCBI taxonomy): Eukaryota > Metazoa > Arthropoda > Collembola > Entomobryomorpha > Paronellidae > Cyphoderus > Cyphoderus albinus. The sequence continues at coordinate 11,524 of VYYJ01003710.1, forward strand.
GATACTGGTAACGTCCAAATCATACAAAAAATACATTGTTCAAAGCTAATTAATGAAATTTTCTCAATCTTTTTTTGATACTAATACAAATATTCTTAACTATTTTGAGTCGTAACAAGAGTATATTCAGAAAATCATTCCGGAAGTTGCAGTACCGCAATTGTATATGGTTATTCAACTTTAGAAATAGTTGTAGGAAAGAGTGTTTTAAAAGTCTGTTTATAAGTACATGTTTATTATGAACAAAAAAACATTATTGTGCTTTTCCGACCTTGATACAAAAGAAATCTAAAACCTGCCACCATTTCAGTTTCATTCATCCAAACAGTAAGGATTTTTATGCTGATGCAGTCAGTCTGTTCACTATCTCTGCGGACATGGGTCGCGGGTCAAGCCTCTATAATTTTCATTTGTTTCACCTTTCACCTTCCGAACACAGGTAAACCAAGCTGTGCCAGTATAATCACCAATGCAAGTCTTATCGTTAAACTCAAATATGGGTAAATCATAAATTCCATCTTCCAAATTCGCTGTAAATTGACCTCTTAACCTCCTCTGTGTATTATCGTGAACTATCAATAAAAGTCTGCTTCATTGAGTTGTATGTTTGATTGTTTTTTGTGAAAATTAAAAGTGTTTGTTCAAACATGAAACTTTAGTAAAAGAAAAAGAATCAAATAAAATTGTGTCAAGATGGTTTTTCTGATGATGGTGGTGGAAAGTTTATTTGAATATAAAAAACACAAGTTTTCTTCTTATGCTAAAAGTTTCCTAACATTACCTAAGCTGCAGCATGAGGCCGTAACCTAAATCGTTCTTACAACCCTAATTTTTAACTTAATTCATTGTGGAATTCTCTACTTAAACCAAAATAACAATGCAATGGAGACGATCACTTTGCTTCCGCGATCAACATTTTTAAAATGTGAAGAGACAAAAATAATATCAACCACAATTTTCTATCCATGTGGCTCACAATAATAATCGAATGTGGGAGAAAACGATCCGTTAAAGCACATAATCACAACTGCGCTGTTTAGTTCAGCATCATTGTGGTTAATTTAAGAGACATTTTGCAGACAGTTTCGTAAGTTACATAACATATGTTCAGTCAATAGATTGGTGCGTTTTCCCCTGGATAACGTAATGTAGCCTAACTTCAAGATTCTTCTTTCTTTGGTTTGGTTTGCGTGACTTCTCTAGGATATGTGACCAAGGGTAGTTTTCGTTTATTTTGGTTTATCTTTCAGAGAATTGAGTGTAGCAAATTGCACAGCGTTATAAGTTATAAGAAGACAAAACCAGTAAGCAGCTACTACTTTGTAAAAATCTTGTTTTTTTAAACCTGCGGTTTGTTTTATGATGAAGTCTAATGACCTGCTCCATGCAGCTTTGATTCTGGATTTATTTTTAGACAAAAATTTAAGCAAACCTTGACACATTGACTGGCTCACTGTGACAGTAAAGTAAAGAAAATAAGGTAAGATTGACGCTGTGCTGGTTTAGTTGAGCTTTGATTGACATTTGTAAACAAAAAAGCAAAATGTAGATTTGTCTTGTCTTGTCATTTCATTTCGTTTTTCAAATTCAGATTTAGACAGGCAATTTCAATTCTAATATTGCTCCCTCGCATCAATTGAATAAATATCTTATGTATATTTGTCTTGCCTAGCAACATTTTATGGGGCGTGAAGGACTCGAAGTTATATAATGAAAGCTAATTTACACTTTGCTTTTGCAAATTAGAAAATCAATTCTGACATTATTGGGAACAACGATGCCAGGAGATGTGTACAACGTGATAAATGAAAAATCTTTCTAGCCGCCCACAAAAGCAATTTGTGATATAATGATGTTCTGTGAGTCTGATGGTGCAACGCAGCATTTTCATCTTCATATGGGATTATGGGAATAATTACTAAATAATTATATATTAAATATAATGGATCATTAGTGAGGAATTGAGATGTTGAGCTTTCAGCTGAACGGGCTGTAATTGTAGCGAAATTGGAACATTTTTCATATTCACAATAAACAATAATGTGCTCTAGTGAGTCTCCAAGTCTCCACCAATGTTGTTGAGTATTTTCTCGTTTTAAATTTTGTTTTGGATATGGAGGGCGTCAATAATAAATACAGTTTGTAAAATAAAAATCTCCTTTCTGAGTTCTAAGTGCCGTCCGCCCTCTTAAAGTCTTTTGTGTTATGATGTAATGATTGTGTTTGTTTGATCAAGTTATTAAAAGTAATGAGAAACATAAACATCTCCTTAACTTTGTTCTTCTTCCTCATCTTAATTTTGTTTTTCACTCCACTGAACTCTAATCGTAAGTAATGTGGTGCTGGGTCCAACATGATCCATGTGGATTATAATAAATATTGTGCAAGTTTGAATTCACCATAAAAGTAAAACACAATTTGATTTTATTTGTGATATTATTTATTGCTCTTAATATCTATTTGGATTTATTGCTTTATTCTTTCTTGTGATTTTAAATTAAGATAAGATATAAAAGTTAATAATGTCTTGGGATTTGATTGTGCTGGAAAATTAAAAATCTCATTCTTAATGATATCACCTTTTATTCCTTTCTAGTTCCTAATGATGCTGTGCTGACCCGACAACCTTTGTCATTTTGTATGCTACAATGTTCCGCAAAATTGTTTATGCGCTTGATTTATGATGATGACAATGAGACATGTCATTGTCGACACTTTCTAATTATATATAATAAATAAATATGTAATCAAATACTTCCATTTATAGAAATTGTTTGATTATATTGATATACTTTTATTAAGAATTGCGGTGTACTTAAACATACTGCTCCAATTCCCCAAAACTGTAACCACAAAGCAAGACTTACCGCAATCAAACATCTTTAATTTTAAGTTAGACTAAATATGCGATAATATTGGTAGTATTGTTTAAATCCTACATATATTACAAAAAATATTTGCAGGTTTAAATATCTACTTTATTCATTAGTGTGTGCCACTCATTTTTTGTAACTACTATCATACAAATCTTCATACGAATCTTCGAACGACTACTTCATACATATCTTCATTTACGAAATTGCAGTTCTGCAATTTTATGAGTCAGTATGAATCAGTCATGTCATGTCGTTGGTCGTTCAAAAAGGCGTATTAAATTTTTGTTCTTGCGATACGGTTACAACAGTACACTGTGTTTGGATGAAAATACGATGATTATCAATTCAATGATACTTACGACGAAGTGAGAAAATCATACTATTAATTAGATATAACCGTGCCATTTGAAAATGTGCTGAAAATGTCATTTGGTACATACAATCCACAACAATGTAAAAGTCAGCATGGTGTGTATCCATAGTTTACCCAGTGATCATGATCATCATAAATCATGATTCATGATCATGGTAATATTTTCCAAAGAAATCCAATACTATTTCCATTAATCAACCACCACCATTGACTTTTTTTTCCAACTGCCTATTTTGGATTAAAACTATAATGTTATAACAGAATCATCGCAGTCATCTTCATTAATGGCTGAATCATTAGCTGCAAGTTATTTACAGTGAACCAATTTTCCATTTCTATGTAAAATGTCACGTTACATAAAAAGGTAGTTAATCACGGCTTACCATTTACAGAGAATATAATAATAAACAGAAAAGTTGTACGTTTCTCCTTACTGACTCAGATACTTGTAAAAAATTATGTTAGAAGTTTGCTAGTTGCAGGTGTTGAGCTTTTTATTTCTGCATAAGGTCTGATAGTCATAAAAATGAAATTGGCTCGGCTCAACTTCAACTTTTTGTTGTTGTAGAAATGACAAGGAAATTCGTTCTATCATTTCCTTTCATGCGTACAAAGATGATACAGTGATAATATAACAATAATGATGATGATGATAAAGATAATAATTGGATTGAATTACATCACGTCAGGTTTCGTTGTATTATCTAAAATGTGCGTGTCTGCTCAATATGCACAGAGAGACGCGTCTTTTCCCACAACACCAATTCACGTTCTCTACATTTTAGTCAACTTACTTTTGGAGAAATGGATTTTGTGGTAAGCACGCGATAAAAATTAAACGTTTAATTTGTTGCTGCATTGAGATTTTAGATTTGTAGATATATTTAATTAAACAATAAACCAACA
>VYYJ01003711.1:0-15674 GCA_021029165.1 Cyphoderus albinus
GTTAATGGCGATTGGATTCAGCTATTTTGTTGTTTGCTAAATTAACACGTAAATAAACAATATCAAATCAAATCAAAAAAAAAACCGCTGAAATGTAATTCGAGTTATGTTGGAGAGAAATGTAACCCTTGTGCATTCTGATCGTGACTGTGATGATTTCACGCACAATTCTCTTCAGGTTCTTGTGCAACGCTTTAAAAAGAGATGGAACAAAAATTGACTTGAAAAACGGCTCCTTGGAAATCATTACTTCAGAAGATACTAGAGTCAAAGTGAGTCGATGATGAAATAATCTTTATCCAATTTCCCTTTCCCCCTAAAAAAAAATTTTTTTTCAGCCTAATCGGATATTGCATTGCATAACAGATACGTTATATAAGGTTTGTTAAAGTTAAGAAAGTTCTTTAAACTTTCTCTTGTGAAATTTAAGTAAAGTAGTAGAAAGAAAATTACTCCAGAAACTGGATTAAACCGACGAAACCTAAAATGAAGCAGGAAGGAATACTACTTTACAGTTTTTTTTTCCGGAAGTGATTATAAAATAATGAAGAATCCTGGAAGGGAATTAATCAACTTACTGCAATTTTATTTTAGATGATGAAATTATAATAATGAGAAAATTGCAAATCGGAAATAAGTAGGTATTTATAAGAGAATTTTAACCTTTTTTAAAGGTCACATCTTTCTTGAGTGAATTTTGCAATTTGATTAAAAATTCCCATTTTCTTGCAAGTTATGTAGACACATTTAAATACGTTCAGTCAGTCTCGTTGTCACGAATAAAACGGATGTTGCGAAAGAAAATTCTTGCATGTTGCAAAATCCTTTCTTGTTATGGATGCGGACAATTTAAATTTCTGGAATTTCCCATCAAACCGCGACATCAATCAGGTTAAAGGTTTGGAGGTTAAGCTATGTAGAAATTGAGCATGTAGCAAGAGCCAAAGCAGCGTGAATGCAAATTAGCTTGCTGCTTGATTTCTCTTCTTCGGAAGACAAAATTGCTCCAAGGATTTTTTTGCTCTGTTTATAAGTGTAGTTTTGTACAGTATTGTGTAACTGTAACGTAACCTAGATGAATTTGCAATTTGCACTTTGTGCACGTTTCTTCCAAAGAAAGCTGAAACTATTTACTAGTGACTACGTTGAGGAATTTCTTTTGCCATTTTGATCTTGTTCCACATCCACATCCACGTCCAGCTTTTCTTTTACACTGCAGTCGGCATTTTCTCTGGAGCTGACCGATGAATGAGGAATTTGAGAATGAAAATTAAAGTAGCCTTTAAAAGAGAAAGTTTTTGATTGCGTAAAACTAAGAAGAAAACGGAGGTGGAGGTGGATGTGGATGTGGAGGTTTTGTTTTAACGAAGTGCTTTCACTTTTTCTCAAAAAATGTCGAGCACGCAGCCAACTATTTTTCTCGGAATTCCCTTGATTTTCTCTGGAAGAAAAGAAAATCGTGCTGGAAGCTAAAGCTGAAAGCTTAACTGGGAAGAAAAAGTAAAGTGAGTGCGTGGATGGATAACAATGAATGAAATGAGAGTCAAGAGGAGTTCTGGTTCCAATGACCAGAACCAGAGAAAAAAAAGTGAGTTTAAAAAAAATCTAGTTGGTTTTTGGTTCTTGACTTGTTTCGCCAACTAAAAATGTATGACGTGGTTATGTTGGCTTTGCCTCGACTTTACTCGAGTGAAACTGGAAGATAAAAATCGTGGCAGGGATTCTCCCTAATGTAATCTATATAAAGTCATAATGAAGCAGGCCGGAAATAGAAAGCGTCTTACTTTACTTTTCTCCAAAAAAAAATAAACCCGGGAATCTTTACCCAGGAGAAAGTGAAGTGGAGCGGCGGGCGGTTTTAGGATACGATAGTAAAAATAGGTTGTAATCATCCAGTGCACGGAGGAGAAAAACAGAAATATATTCGAAGCCTTCAGGATGCTTACTCATCACAAGTTTGAAAAAAAATTGTGGAACCAACGACCAACCAAAGACCAATGAAAACGCAGCGAGCTAGGAGAAAAACGATAATAAAATAGAAAATTTTCTAAAAAACAGAATCTCTCCTTTTTCTTACCCACCGACCTACATAATACAACTTTGTATCCATTTTCATCAACTCGGTAAATTACAGGAAAAGTTTAAAGTGGGAAAAGTATTTAAAGGTTTGTTCAACAAAAGCCGGTGAAAATTGGGATTCCGGATATAAATTTGTATCCATTAGGAGAAAACTCAGACAGAGACGGGAGATTCAGGCTTCCATTTTTTTCTTCGAAAAGATTATCTCACTCGAGCGTACGCTTAATTTAGACAAATACATCAAAATAAAATTGAGAATGGGGAGAAAGCGTGTCCCGTTTTTAGGGTTTTACGGCATTATCCGTTTAAGTGTGTGGCTCTTTTAAAAATGGTGAATTTGGTTGAATGAAGAAAGAGAAAAATCTTCTTGATGATGATGATGATGAATGGCTGCATGAGTATTTACTCAGCTCAGCTCAGCTCGCTTTTTCGTGGTTTGTCTTGTGATTTTGTTTTTCTTTCCGTTGAATGAAGCGACTGGGGGAAAATAATGAGGAAATGAATATAGAGAAAGTAGATACGTTATATAAAGAAATTCTCCTTCGGTTTGTTTAGTCAATGGTGGATACTCGAGACGAGTTGGAGGTGGATGTGGAAGTGGAGGTGGGATCTCCACTCAAAAAAATAAAAATAAGTCCAGAGAGAGAAAGTCCATGGTAAGAAAAAGTATTTATTTATTTTCGAGTTTTCTCCCAGTTTATTAGAGTAAGGCAGACTTGAGGAGGCTTCTCGAGACTCGAGTTTGAGCTGAGTGTTTGAGGAGAATTTTCAGTGAAGTAAAGTTGTTTTATTTTCGCAAAAACAATTCATTATCTTATCATCGGATCATCAGGAGAAAATGAAGTTAGAGTATCTACCCACACAGAGTAGAATTGTATTGACCTTTTGCTCTTTTCTTCAATTTTTTCAACAACAAAAAATAAATGGAGGATTGCAAAAGTAAATAAATATTTTTTTTCTCTCTGTCTGTGTAATGCGACGACGACATAAAATAATTAATGTAATTTAAGCTCCGGAGTACCAGATAATTCTCACAATTTCTTGTTCGCTATGAATATCAATTTCATTACGAGCCGAATCAAGCTCGATCCTCGAGCAACTTTCTTTTATCAACATTTATCCAAACAATCGGTAGCAAAACAAACGCGTCTGTTTAATCTACTTGGACATCTAATAACGTCTCAATTTCTTTGCTCCCCTACAATAAAAATATCTTTCTCTTCTCAAAGTCATTTGGATGGAACGGATTAACGGATAAGAGCTAATATAATTCAAAAAAGCGAACTCGATCTAACGATATCGTTATGTAGCACGATACCATCAGCCATCAACATGGAATGCAACGCAATACTGTAATAAAATAGAATGAAAATAAAAATAAAACCGTCGCTTCGCTCCAGGCCTCTGATAGATATTGAGGATATCGAAGGAAATAAAACCGTCATCGGTAAACCCGAAAATAATAATGATCAGCGGAGAGAAACGAATTGGTCGTATTCATTTCCTTTCTTAGAATGCACGGCGCGTTTCTCTTGGAGAAAAAAAAATGTCTGAGAAAAATCCACTCGGTAAGTAAACTGGGTTATTTTAATACGTATTTGATTATGACGACCTAAGTGTATTACGATTACGACGGTTTTATGAAAGAAAGAAAAGGATATTTTTGGAAGAATAAATTTCTATCCATCTTTTTTATTGCTTTAGTCAGTTTCTTGTTGTGCATCGAACTTTCACCGAAGAAAATAAAAATACCAAAAAAACATTATTAATACAGAGGATGAGAAAGCTGGGGCGGTGTTCACTTTCACTTGGTAAAAAAACCATGCATGGATGCACCGTGATCTCAAGATTCGAGATCATCTTCGTGATGGTAATTTATGGATTTTTAGAACTCGATTCTAGAACGTTGCCGTTTCTCATTTCAACAAGGTATTTTGTTTCTGTCTCATGTTTCATATTTCTTGAAGACTGAACAAGAACGAGAATCGACTGGAAACTCATTTTCCATCTTTATATACAATAGAGACATTTTCTTATAATTAATTACCTTCTATATGTATAAAGTGATTTCAGTTTCTTTAGAAAGCCGCGGCTTCTGACTTCTATCTATTTAATAGAACACAACAAGGGCGAAGGCCTAGTTTTTGTGAATGCGCCGCTCAGATAACAATAGCTATTAACAAAAGACTACGAAACACCAAGACCACGACACATCAAGCTCAGCTGGCCCCTTTTCACATCGTGATCATCATCACATCACTCCACTATACTGCAACACTGCAAAAAACTTTCACTTCCACTAATCATCTTTTGCGCCTAATCTTCCCTTTCTCTTGTGCAATGCAGTCATGTCATCGACACAAGAAACATAGACAAGACAGAGAAAGCAGCGTCTTCTTGATTTTCTCCTTGCTTTTATTTTTACTTGCTCTACATTATTATTACAACGCTACTACATTCTTCATTGTCGTCGCCATCATCATCGTCGAAAACTTTCTCCAAAAGAAAAAAAAACTTTCTCCATTCTCCACTAAGGGGATAGAAGCAAGCAGCAGACTGGAAGAAAATTTCTTCCAATAAATTTTCACCCGCATTCTCAACATCCACTTTAGAATGAATGCGCCAGTTTCCAATGAAAAGACATTAAGTCACTAGTAGAATGCCAAGTAGCGAGCTTTACTTTGGAATGAAATTGAGAAAAAAATGAAGCTTCTTCTTGGTGATGATGGAAATTGATAATCAGGAAAAACGGGACAACAATAATAATGATGAAGGAAGGAGAGATTCTGTTTCTCTTCTCCTAAGCTACGTTACCTTAAACTTTCAAACTAAAAAAGCTTTTACTTTTGTTAGACATAGTTTTCAAGCTTTGGGTTAGTTGGGTACAAACTAACAGAGTGAGCAGATGATCATAGGGGAAATTTCTTTTAGAGGGGGAAGCAGCAGCTCGATTTTTATTTAATTAACAACACACTTGTTTGCCTTTCATTAATGGCTTTAATGAATCTAATTTCATTACAGAGAGACATGTATCAAGAAGAATGCGAATTTTGGAAGTCCATGAAGTTGAAGTTGAAGTTTGATGAGAGAGAAAAAATAACAATGTGAAAATGAGGCTTCCCCCAAGTCATCACGTTTCGCAGTTTAGAACAACAAGGTTTGTGTCTGCAGTAATGAATTGATGTGATGTGATGAGGGAGTCTGGAGTGATGTGATGTGATGACTTGGCTAAAAAAAACGGCCATGTTACTGTGATGTGATGTGATGTGACGATGCAAAAATTATTGGGGCGAGTGAGTGCTTTAACTCAACAATCAAGGCAAAAGTCCATAGACAGTTTGAATGAAAGCTACAAATAAAAACACTTTTCTTTCTATTTCGCAATTTTCTGCTGGACAATTCAAAGTCATAATGAAGCTCGCCCATTCCGAGGTCACATCACGACCACGTCACTTCTTTTCATGCTACGTTGGTTGCCAACCAGAACCAAATTGGTTTAGAGCTTTTGTTTGGGAAGGTCAGGTTTTTTTGAACAATGAAAAAAATCAAAAGTGATTCCAATTCCAAAAGATTTTTTTCTGCATCCATTTCATATGTAAAATGAAAGATGTTGAATAAAAGCCTGGACAGAAAATTTTGAAGCTCACTTTGGTTTTTTCTTTGATATGCGACCCTGTCTTGTCCGGCCTTGTTTTGTCTGGCTCTTGAGTCTAAAAATTAAAAGTGGTTACATCGTTATTGCTGCCATTTAGGTACACTGTACGTTAAATATAACCAATTTATATAACTAATCATTCATCAAAGTATTTAATGCCTGATTTAAAGATAAAAAATTGTGCAATTGCAGTAGTAAACTTTAATTCGCTTTTCTGAGTCCCCAACCGTTCATTAAATTAGATAAGATAATTCGCGGTTTTCTTTCGTTAAGTTTGGTTTAGTTAGTTCAATTTATTATTGAAACGGTTTTATCTTTAACAAACACAATGACATGACATTAATGTAAACTTTTCCATTCATTGTATGTAGGAGGTAGACAGATACATAAGTGATTCTGCTTTGCTATGCTTTGCTCTGCTCAGTTTAGTCAGTTCAGTATAATATATTATGGACCACCACCAGCACGACATGTCATCTCATGATGAGACGAGATGAACATACACAGAGTGTAAATGTAATCTATCCAAATATCTGCTTTGTGCATGCAAAGTTTTGTTTGCATTCGGTTTCGGCAGGGGAAGAGAGATAGGAGCTACAACCTAGATAATTTAGTTAGACACTCAGACAACGGAACGACCCACTTCACTCTACTCATGGACTACTATCTCCATAGCTGAAGCTCTGATGAGCTGACTCTGTGAGTTTAACCTTCACAGGACAAAATGCTTTTGCTTCTAACCGCATTATAAATCTCTGATGAATAAAGGCCGTAAACTCATTCTGACTAAAGAAGAATGATCGTCGTATCTGGAGCTACAGAGCAATTACATTACAGCATGGACAAACTTTTATTGTGTAATGTATGTGTTTTTAGGTGGTTTTGCCTCAATTCTTTGTCATTGTCACATCCACATTCAAAACTCTGCTTTTGCAGACTTCTTTGTTATTTTGCATCCTGACTCGTGGCCGGTGGCCCAGACTCAGACAAATTCAACATTTTTGTTGTGAAGGCGTGAGAAAATTATTACTGCATTTTTATACTATTTTCAGGCAGACCACGTATGTATGTGTTACGTAACACAATAACAATAACAATACTATTACACCGTTTTTACGACTTTACAAATGAGTCTGGAAAAGAAAGTTTCTCTGTTTCTGTAAATTGAATTTTTTTCCCAGTTTCTTAGAAAATGGTACTCGCAACTTTGGGTGGTTCGCTGAGACGGAGTAGTATGACACAGGGATTGTTGTTATTTGGCGCTTTGATTGCCCTATCCGCGTGGAGCCCTTTTTTCGTACTGATTCTGATCCTTGGAGTGGCAGTGCTGGCCGGAGCACGCGAGAATTATGGGACACTGGAAGCCTGTGGAATTCCCGTGGTAAAGCCAACCCTGTTCCTGGGGAGTGAGCCTAATTACCACAAAACTGTTTTACACTTGGCCGACATCGAGCGCTGCAAGGAGCTCGGAGGAATTTGGGGTGTAGGTTGAGTTGAGAAATTTTTGTTACCGCATCAAAACAAAATAATGCTCTTGTTTTGGGGAATTTGACTAAAATTCCCTCTCTGAGGGAAAGTAAGAGCAAGAGCATAAATCATTTGACAATAATTATGTCAACTTCGTTTAAGTCCTAGTGTGTAATGTAGCAGAGGCAATAAATCTGTGTTCATTTCGAAGTCATACGTAGGTCGACAACCTCAGGTTTACATTGCCGGCCCCGAGCTGATTCGCCTTGTGTTTGTCAAGGACTTTGTGTATTTCGGGGATCGGCAGCATTACGATTTCGGCACGGAAGTTATAAACGAGGTCCTGGATTTTCAGGCAGGTATTTAATCAAAATTAGTTAATCTAATTAACTTTAAAATTTAAAGATGAGCGATGAGAAAATGCGGAAGTAAATCACTCCATGTTTTTAACGGCCAAGACGGTTAAAAAGTGAGTAAAAGTAAAAGGCGCAATTATTTTGATTTCTCACAGGAGAAAAGTGGAAAACTCTGCGAACCTGTTTGAGTCCATTGTTTACCACGGCGAAGTTGAGACAAAACGTGGAAACTCTGGCGGACTGCACAGCCGAGTTTATGGAGGATCTCAGAGCCGAGTGCGGAAAGACAGGAGGAGGCAGAGTGAAAATCGATGCGAAAAGGCAAGTAAAAACATTTTTATTCTTATACAAGAAACTGGAACACGTTTGCCCTCGTTCTGAAAAAGCTGGAGCAATAAAGTCAGAGAAAATACGAGCCACACACACACTGCCTCTGTAATGAATGTGAATGTGTGCGCACACATCGCCTGTGTGGTCATTCTCCCCGAAGAGCTTTTCTCCTTTTTCTCCAGAAACAGAATAACTTTCTCCTTCTACAATGTTATTGTACAGCTTAAAAGGAGAATTTTAAAATTCAACCTTGGCTTATTCAACAAATATTCACAAAGGGAGAAAAAAAAGTGATGAAGACGAAGATGAAGAGGAGCAAGAAGAAAAATCTCACCTTATTCATCAAAAACAACAAACAAAAATCTACGTTGAAACAGTTAAAGTGGAGCTAAGGAATTGTAAACAAAGCAAGATTTTACTTTGCTCTGAATGCTCTGGAGTGCTGTGTTGTTGAAAGAAAGAAAATGAGTGAAATGTTCTCACATTACAAATGCAAGTTTTGAGGCTGAAGAATAAACAAGAATTTCCCTTTGAGATTATGCAGAGAAAGGAAAATTCTCCAGTTTAGAATACGGGTAAAAGACAATTAAACTGGGAGGAGAGAAAATACGCCATAGTTTGACGTCATAAGTTTTGACGGACTTGGACGTGGACGTACCCGAAAACCTTTTTTTTTCAATAATTTTTTGTATGCGAAAATTTATTTTCACTTTGCTTTCACCACCTGATAATATAATGATATTTAATAAAGTGCTGCGTTGGCATTTGATTTTGATTTTTGGTACTTATTTTTTTTTTTTATTTTTCCCTGATTGATGCAGACGCCTGACGGCCTGGTTGATTGATGTGTTTGCTCGCACCACTCTCGGGATCAGTCTGGAGAACGCGAAGAACCCGGATAATAAGTTTGCTGAGGCGTTCCGGGAAATGATGGGAGAAAACCAGGATACCAATTTACTCCACTCGCTTTCCCGTAAGAGAAAGTTTCAGATTCAGATTCCATCGAATTTAGATTTCAAAAGCAATATTTCCCTTGGCTGCCTCCGCTTCGCGATTTTCGACTTTTATGAATAATAAAGCAGTAAAAAAAATATTGATACTTTTCCAAAGAAAAAAAAATGCGACAGCGGAAGAATTTTTTTTTCTTCTCAGAGTAAAATACTTTTTTATTACCTTTCCCGTGTTGAAAAAGCAAAAGCTGAGAAAGATTATTATTCCCTTTTAGTTTCATTCCCTTGGCTCTCGAGATTCGCACCAACGTTCAACGACGCTCCGGCGAAACTGATCGAGTCGACATTTCGCCAAATAATGGAGACACGGCGGAGAAACGGGAAGGACAACGCGAAGGACTTTCTGGACGTGTTATGCTCGCTCTGGGATCGGGTACCATCTGAGGAATTCAGGGAGCTGGGAATCACCGAAACGACGATTGTGGCCCAAGCAGTAAATTTCTTTCTGGGAGGTTATGAAACTTCTTCCACGACTCTCAGTCATTTACTGCTGCACATGGCGGAAAACCCGGAGGTCCAGCGGAGAATGCGAGAGGGGGTGAAGGAGGCACTGGCTCGCAAGGAAAACGGGGCGATCGACCACGAGCTGACTAGAGACAAGGAAATCCCGTACATCCTTGCCTGCTTAAATGAGTCGTTAAGACTCGCGCCGCCGTTGTACCGACCGGAAAGGATTTGCACTAAAGACTGGACTCACGGAGAGATCAAAATCAAGAAAGGTACCGTCACCATGATGGCGTCTTGGCCGGCCAACAGAAATCCCCGGATCTATCCACAGCCGGATGAATTCAAACCGGAAAGATTTCTACCGGAGAACAAGGCCACTCTCGAGCCCTACGCTTTCACCTCTTTTGGATTTGGTCCAAGGTGTGTGTGAGAAATACGCATCTCAACTGATTTGCATAATTTTACATTTTTTAATTCCACCTTTTTTTTCTTCTTGTAGGAACTGCATTGGCATGCGGTTTGCATACGAGAACCTGAAACTCTTCTTGTGCCACCTCGTGCTCAACTTCCGGGTGGAGAAGCGACCCGACACGAAAGTCAGCTATAAACCGGGCTCCGCCATTCTGGTGGGATTCAAGCCGCTCTATCTTGATTTGGTGGATATCAAGGAAAAATCTTTCTAAAAATAAACTCTCTGACCTTTTAGTACCTACACACACCTAAATAATCTTGTTCGCATTCACAACAAGTTCCCGCCATTTAAAACCAAAGAAATAAAATAAATTGTGAGAAATGCCCTGTAACAAATGAAGAGATTGTGCGTTGCATAATAATACCTAGCTGGGAGAAAACTTCCGCTTTTTTCTTTACTCAATGCATTTTGAATGTCTGTCAGTTTTTTTTTGGTACTTTCTATTCCATAATATAAAACTCACAAAGAACTCACAAAGAGTAGTAGCCAAAGCACGGGAGAAAATGCAAACATTTGGAAACGCCTTTAAAAAACTGACAAGGGAGGTACCACCAGTGTAAACACTGGGATTGAAATAAAAACAAAATAATTTGAGGCGTTGTGGAATACCATCAATATAAAATTTGCAAAATTTGAAAAAATGGTCCACTTTTAATTTTTCGTTGCCATGGTAACCCTATATGACAATGGCAAAATAGATGCGTAATTAAAATGACTGGTTACCATAGCAACGCATAATTTTCACAGACAAATTTATTGGTGTTCTACGGATCAATTTACAAATATGTTTTTGAAACTAATTTGGAATATTTGCAAGACTTCCATAAATTGATTAATTGAGTGAATTCACGATTTACACTTGTGTGACTTCCCTTGTGAGAAAAAAGGATCTGCGAGGAAATGGATCGTAAAAGAGGGAGAAACGAGAAGATGTTTCTCCTTTCTATACTGATGGAGCATTTTCTTTCAGCTTTTGTGTGCTCAACTCAACTAGAAGAGAGATTAAGTTTCTTCTTGAAAGAAGAAGGTAAAAAAGCAGAGAGATAAAGAGAATTCTTTTCCTTTTTTCAAGGGACACTTTACATTTTGTCAAGAAAACTTACCTAGAGTCGATGCTTGGGGAAGGCCATCTTCACCGTAACGGATCAGTCCTGAAAAGAAAAAATGTGGCTCATATAATATAAACACATACGTCTCCTTTGGAAATAGAAAAGTGATCATTATATCAAGAGTGGGAAGGAAAATGCTAACACGACAAAAAATCAGTCATACAAATCGGGCAAAATAAGTTTTTTTTTCTTGAAGTAAAGTGGTTCTCATTCTCAAGTAAATCGCTTCATTCTGCATGATCATGATCATGATGGAGATCGAGACGATCATTTCTTCGTGTGTCATCCCATCATTATCGTTATTGGATGAGATGATACAGAATACAGGGCATTATGGAATAAACTAGATTTAAAGTATGCAAATGAGCTGGCTTGTATATAATATATATATGAAAATACCTTTGTTGGCAAAATATTGCTTGAAGTTTTCCAGCGCATCGAATTGATTTTCGATCACGATTTTCGCGAATTTGTAGCGGGCTCGGAAGCCGGAGCCGGGACTGTCGGAATTCGCGATGAATTCGATAAACAGCTCGCGACTCGTGGAGGTCACCTTGAAGAAATGAAAAAAAATGATGGTTTATTGCAAAAAATGAAAATTCGCAATAAATTATTTTTTTTATAGTGACAAACCTCAAAGTCCAGCATTTCATTGCAAATCACGGCAATCACTGGAGAGCGCGTGTTCGGCCCGTCGAAAATCCGGATTAAATCCGTTTTATTCAAGCAACTGCAATAAATAAAAAAAGTGCGAAATTGCAAAAATTAATGTGATACTTGAGGCTATTTACGAGCTCGTAAATTTTCTTACCTGTATTTTCCCAGCTGTAGCGTGACAGACTCGAACACTATGCTCACCCTTTCCTCGGGGCTGTTAACAGTTTAAGGAAACATTAATAATTTTTTATTTTAGAAATTTTTATTTTTTATGGCAATTTTGTAAAAAAAATAATTTTTTTTTACCCGGCTGTGAAGTGATAGGCACACATTGTGTTGTGGGGGTACATCGAAGGGTACAGAGGACTGAAAAACTTGCCCTCCGGCGAGGTAAAGTTTTCGCTGACGAAACGATAATCACATTTTGTTCCCGGCACCAGTCGGCCGTTACTCTCGAACTGAGCTGTGACAAAAAAAAATTGGAAATGTTTTTTATTGCAGATTTTTCACAGGTTAATTAGAGTCGTAAAGAAATCGAAGAAAGTTACGCCATGGTTTATGTAATTGTTATGTAATGTTATTATGTGAAAGTTTTCTCCAAGAAAATAAAATGTACATTTTGCGACATGTCAGAAGAAAAGTTTGTTGATTTCATTTCATTTTCACTCATTTCAGTTCAGCGTAGGTAAGTGAGCGTGAAACAAACAAGTCGCAGCTCGTCAGTGAGATCCTGCCCTGGAAAATTTATGGATGTGAATAGCGAAGAAAAAAGTTTTTTCTTGGCAAATGCCAAACTTTTCTCTTAAATGATCATCTGTCGTGTCACAGGAAGGCGAAAAACCAGTGATTCGGTGACTTTCTTTTCTTTTCTTTAGAAAAAAAAGAATTTCTTCTTTTATTTCATTCTGATGATGGTGAGTGAGGGTGAGACAAGGCACGGCCACGGCAATGAGACAATTTTTGTCAGGCTACGTTAGGCAAAAACAAAAAGTATTGTGAATAGGTGCATGTTCGAGTGATGTGATGTGATAGTAGTGAGGCATTAATCGGATGAGGAGACGTATATTATTAGAGTATCAAGTATCAATGCGCGAGAAAACTTTTCCAATTTTTGGAGGCAGAGAAAAACAGAATCGTTGGATAGATCTATAGAATCGGGTGTAATTTGATTCTCACCTATTTTCTCTTTCTTTATAATTTTCTGCAAAAAACATTCAAAATAAGCGCAGCAAGAGTACCATTTAATTTCACTGGTAGAACGGCCGTTTCCTTCCGTCCGAGTAGGAGAAATTTGCAGAAATTCGTATTTATTCGAATGTGTAAGATAAACGCCGTTAACTATTTTTTTGCGTAAACCTGCAATTTTTCTCAATAGGTTTTTGTCATTTGAAGAAATGTGAAGTTAAAATGCAATAGAAAAATGTTTCGGAGTTGCGCAGAATATTTGTGAGCTTTATCAAATCAAACAAGCTTTTATTATTACCTAACCAAAATGAAGATGAGACGAGGTTGGAGGTGGAGGTCACAGGCGGCACGAAAACTTTGCTTGTTCGAAATTCAATAATTATGTAATTTTCTTTAGTCTAAGTTTATGTAATATAGGAAACGGTGGAATTTCATTAATTAGAAGAACACACGTTTCTCTCTCTTTGATGCTGTTCGTCACCAGGATGATTTTCAAGAGCAAATAAAAATCTCATCTGATTCCTTCTTGGAAAAGATGAAAGGAAGGGAAGTGGGATCTCACCACCTCACCCAGGGAGACTAAAACTCACTCTGCTTGATCATTTACTATTACATAATATTATCGGCGGCGCAAGAATGACGACGATAATTTACTTTCCATCTCTACATAATCATGATGAAGATGAGGATGATGCAATAATGTGACGTCGCGACGTGGAGTTTCAAATATTTGGAGATTTAATCAAGGGAAAAGTTGAAAGTGGAAAAGGATGGAAATAAAAGTGATACCTACTTTAAGTGAGTAGAGGAGTTTAAAAGAACTTTTCACTTGGGTGAAAAGTTGAAAGTGAAAGTGGGCTGAGAAGGATGAGGCTGTGGAGGTGGAGGATGATTAAACAATTTTTTGTTTGTGTTTGGTTTTGTAATGTAATAGTAACGCTAACAGTAATGGGAAATGAACTTTCGCTGTTTCGTGGGATTTTGTTCGATTGATTCTCTTCTTGTGGTGGGAATTGAGGATCAACCGGAAGAGAAAATTAGAGAAAATTTTGAATGAAGCGGATTGAATTTCAATAATAAAAAATTCATTCTCAGGGGAATTAA
This sequence comes from Cyphoderus albinus, assembly GCA_021029165.1. Lineage (NCBI taxonomy): Eukaryota > Metazoa > Arthropoda > Collembola > Entomobryomorpha > Paronellidae > Cyphoderus > Cyphoderus albinus. The sequence continues at coordinate 13,872 of VYYJ01003711.1, forward strand.
ATAGTTTCGGATTCGGATTAAAAATGAGTTTATTTTTTGTGAAATGGAATTTCTCTGGCTCTGGAAGTTTCATTTCAACTTTGAACCTCCCCCACTTAAGTAAAATCAAAAGCTGGAGAAAAGATGAAAAGAAAATTTTTTAAAGTGTGAATTTTTTCGACGACATTTAAAAAAAAAACACTGATCTGGCTGGATGGAAGTCTAGACTCTGAAGGACTTGAACGTTTTTTTTTTTTTTTTTTGAACTATTATGTAAATTGTAGATTGTAGTAATGCCAATGCCAATAACCAAAACTTGCTGGAAAAGGACTTTGACTCTTCTAGTCTAATCTCGGTCTAGATTCCCTAGAAAGAAAGAAAAGGGGTAAAATGTTTCCCACTTTACTTTTACTCTCTTCTCTTCAAGCCACACTCCCACTCCGCTGCCAAGTTGTGTAGCAAAAGCAATAACTTTATTATTCCCATCCTTCAGTGGAAGTGGAAACTCGGTGGACACACACAGAGAGAGTCTCTTCTTATCTCTGGTATAATCTCGCCACGAAATTCTTCTCCAATTCTCTCCTTAACCAACTCAAATTCAGCTCAGTTCTTGGCTTCTTCAAGGAACTTCGCTCTCACTTGGCTTTGGCTTTGGCTTGGACGTCCTCCACATCCACATCCACCTCCACTTAGAAAAAAATGGGGACTTTGCCACTTTATGCATATTAAAATTACCATGTGAGGAGGTGGCTGTGGCTGTGGCTGCTGGAGTAGTAGCTGTTAGTAATAATAACATCTCGTCTTTTCTTGTCTTGTCTTGTTCACGGTCTCTGCTTTCTCCTTGTGAGAGTGAAAGTCATGAGAAAAGCAGATGTGACGTTGATGTTGATGATGATGAGACGCGATGTAATGTGATGTGAGCAGTTTTATGTGGGCTAAAACAAGCAGATCCCACCCACACTTGAATTTGAGTTGAGTGGCTGCTTGAATGAATGAATGAATATTTTATCCTACATACGCAAAATTCCTCACTGAGCTTTTCTTGAGGATAAGACAGGTAAAATTGAGAATTAGAGTCGATTTGTTTTATTATTTTATTATTATGGATATTGGAGCAGAAGAAAATGAAGACGAGAAAGAAAAGTGGGGCTGGAGGCGAAAGAGATTCTTCTTCTAACTACACACTGAAGAACTTTCTCTTGAGTATGTCTTGATGGAGTAAAATGCCTGCAACTATTACATTGTTATTGTAAGAAGAAAAAAAAATGATCGGAATATTTTTGGAAGCGAATAAAATAATGTTGAGTTTTTAGAGAGAGGCAATGAAAATAAACAAGTTTACAACAAGGATGATCATCATGTTTTGATAATGTAAACGACTGTTGTGGAAGTCGGGGCTGAATGAGGATGAGGAATGTGATGTGAAGTGAAACAAAAGGAACCAGGGGAAAAGCTGAAGAGAAAAGGGATTTAATGTGAAGCAGACAGTTTATTAGTTCAGTATGTATCTATCCATCTCCTATCTAACTTTCTCTCAGCAGTTTCATATTTCATCATTCAGTCACTCGCTCCCACAAGATGAATGATGAAAATGTGATGGTGCTTGGGAAAACTGTGACTGTGTCATTTTCTCGGAGTCAGAGTGAGTTGAGTTGCTCAAATGACTAAGACTTTAAGAGCGAAAATAAAATTTGTTCAATTAGCATTTTCATTATTATGACTAGGACATTGTTGATAACGGTGATTTTGTACATGCATGTTTTACTCGGGGAAAGCTTCCAACAATTTTTATTTTCCCTGATGATGAGAGAGAGCGATAACATC
>VYYJ01003712.1:0-15674 GCA_021029165.1 Cyphoderus albinus
TTTTGAAATAATAAAAAGGTGTATCTCGGTTTTCCTCTTCCGCCTTAATGGATCTTGTTTTTTCCTATTTACTACTACATAACTCCTTTTTTGTTATTAAGTAAGCAAAGCAAAGCACCGTGATCATGATGATGCAATATTATACAAGACTAAGCCTCTCGTCGCTGTTGTGCTATTATGCTATCTTATTATTATTTGTCTTGTTGTCTTTTCCTATTATGAACATGCTGCCTGGGAATGATACCTTCTTATTTACTCTTACTTTATTCTACTTTTTCCATTTTCCTTCCTCATCTTTCCTGTATTATTTTTTTGTTTTTCTTGCGAAAGAAATGTTGAGGAGAAAAAAATGTGCATGACACGACTGTCTTGTGCTTCCTGTCTCCTTTTCATGAAAGTTATTACTATTTACTTTGTTCTCTGAGACAAGGATGTTGCATGTAAAGCAAAACGAAAACGTAAACTATGTCTACTTTATAGTCAGGCAAATGGGAAAGAACGATAGACACAAAGGGGAAATAAAATACGGATGATATGATAACTGTGTGGAAGGAATAAGGAAAAGTGTTCGTTTTTGCTAGAGAATGCAATAATTTTATTAGAGAAAAGCATGCATTGAAACAACAAATTTACACCATGATCATAATATCATGAGAGAGAGAGCTAACGTTGGATACGTTGCTGTACACAAAAAATGAACAAGGCTGTCACCATCAAAGAATGGAAAAGAAAAAGTTTTACACGAGGAAGCAATCTCGATTTTCTGTATTGACACCACTACCGGAAGCAAGCAGCATGCTACTAGTAAAGTAATGCAACGTGGCACTCACTTCACTTATCTTGCCTACAAATACATTTGATTTCCGCTCAGCTTCTAGTGTTTGCGGATTTTAAATCGTCCCGAGTGAAAGATTAAGATGCTACATATTTTGTGCCGTGTGGAGCCAATGGAGCCGTACCGAGTCTAAGTCTAACCAGTAAAAAGCTTAAACTCAGTTATCTTAGGTTATAATATGTATGAATGTTTTAAAGTTAATCTTGCCTCACTCACGACTGCCTATTTCTTCGTATTTACTTATTTGTCCGAAGAAACCTTCATTTATATACTACGCTCTTCTACAATAACAACCTCATTTAAATTCTTCCTGTCTCCAAACGACTGTGTGAAGTGAAGGCGAAGGGCTGGGACGTTTTCACTTTGTCACATCACGGTCACTTTCAGTTTCCCTCTGTCATTACTTTTGCTGCGCTGAGAAACCCATCAATTACCATTCACCGTCGATAGATAGACCACCCACGTATAAAGATTGCATCAATGTATAGGTCATACAGTCATGAGGATCTCCAGATTCTCATTCAACAGGTATTATAATGTTGAATAGTGACATTGACATTCACAGTGGAATACCAGTGTGGAAATTGTTTCCAGATAAACATTAGCTCATAGGAAGTAAGCACAATAAACATTGTTTAAATTGGGTTTGTGTTCTGTCCAAATGTAGATGTCCGGCGGTGGTGGAGGGGGCGGAGGAGGTGGTGGTGTTCCACAAAGGAAAAAGAGTCTTCCGGACGCGGTAACACTTCCCAGAGCGACGCCAGGAATCCCCAGGGAGGAACTGGCAGCGCTCGGGTCCGCCAGAAGACAGGAGCTACATCGAATGCAGGAAGAGGCCGACAGATATAAAGCTAATCCACTTTTGTACTTGCTCAATCCAAATGTTAAGGTAAGCGAAATTTCCATTTCATTTTCATACACTGTGAAATTCCAAATAAAAGATTGAGATTTCAGTCAAGTTATGAAGGCAGGTGCTTGTCATTGATTGAAGGCACAAGTGCGTGCAACATTAAACTAAAGATGCTTCCATTTTTTATGTGTCTCTTTTCCAGAATTGGTTGTCACGTCAAAAGCTTATGGTGTTAGTGGTGCTAATCAACCTGTCCCTGGCTATCCTATTCCTTCAACTCCTCACATGATGATTAGACAACTTGTTTTATAAAAAAATAATTTATTATAATAATAATGGAACGTGTAGACAAGAAAAGAAAAAAATGTTCTACTTTCTTCTTGCAATTTTCTTCTCATTTCCTGCCCATCTGGAGCCGGGCCCCGCCTTTTTGAAGAAATCCGAAAAAGTTTGCCTTGGACCCGGAAACAGATGTTGCAACAATCAGCGTCGTCGGTCCTCTAGTTTTGTGGAGTATAAAAACAAGTCACTTTGGTATGTTCCCCTTAAATTAAATACTTTCCCTCAATTACCATTTTTCGTCATGAGTCAAACATCTCGAATCATTCATGGTCATGATCATTTTCATTGCGGAAGAAAAAATCTTTCAAATTACAATTCTTACATTAATTAGAATTAATATTAATGTCATCACCATTATCATGCCCAAGAAAAAAATTATATTAAAAAGTGCTTTTACGCCAAGCTGCTTGTACCTTTTAAAAGAGAAAGTTTTTATTACTGTTCGTTCACTACATTTACCCTACATTAATTAACTTTCGTCATGTCTCCAGATATAACAAATCGGCTTTTTACGCAAATTAAGCAATCTGTCTCTAATTAGACATTAATTAATTCTCGTCTTGAGATCCCGTCTTTCCTGATTCTAAAATGTACATAATTTTTGATTACCTTGTATAAAAAAAATTCATGTACTCAAAACTCTGAAATCAATATAATCTAACTTTAAACAATCAGTCATCAATCAATCAATCAAGGTTACGTTGCATCGTGTATGTTCTCAACGGAGCAATTTTCTGTTGAGTCTCACACTTCTCTACGCTTTCACAGTAACAAAGGATTGAACGATTCAACTATTTCCCATGCTAATCAATTAATTCATGTAAACCACTTATATAATAATTGTCAACCCAATTAATTCCTGGACACAATACTAGGCGTCAGAGATTTTTCTCCTTATCCGCGAACGCAAATTGAACGCACATTTCCCGCAGTCTCGCACCTGCTCACAATTTAAGCAACTCATGTCAACAATGTGGACCACCTCACCTTAAAAATTAATTAGCTAGCTTAAAATAGCCTGTTTAAAACAAAGGCGAATTATATTAAACTTATCCTTCAAATATCCAAGATTTACTCTGACTGTTGTAGGTAGTTTTATCGGGGAAGATATCAGAGTTTCTTTTTTCATCTTTCCACAATAGAAAGGGCCACAAGCGTTTTTTTTTGTAAAATTATTAGACTACGCAACAACCAAAAGACAGAGGAATTATTAATTAATTAAAGTTACTACTACAGAAGATAACGCTGCTACTTGGTAAAAAAAAACTACATTCACTCACCGCACTTTCTCACAACCAAAAATTTAACAAAGAATCGGAAGCCATTTTTTGGACATTGTTCTTTAAAAAATAATGTTACAGTGAAGAGTATGATGGAAATTAGTTAAATGTACACGATATTGGTACTGTGCTAGTAAAAAAGTACTCATGAGTTAATTTAGCTTTATGTTACCTTTGTTATGATGGAAAAATGATACAATTTGAAATATTATTCACCTTTTTACAAGTTTTTTTCTTTAATGGGTATCACGTAATGTTTATAATAATTAACTGCGTAATTAATTTAGATAAATGATTCTGTTTATATCTGATTATCATAAAAATATGTATATTGCTGCAAATAGAGAAAGCTAATTAAATATTGGGTAAGCTTTATGATACGATAATTAAAATCATTCTAGCCAATTTATGATATGTAAATGTAATTGTTTTTGTAAATAGACACCTTTTCATGTTTCAATTTTCTTTGTACTTATTCTTGCTGGAAATTGTCCAGAGAAGAAAAAAAATGTGTCAGTGGATCATCATCTCATCAGATATTGTATATTGTAAAAAAATGATATTTTCGATGAGGTCCACTTGATACGGTTGAAATGCACAACAGTCTGCGGATACTTGCTATACGTGAGATAAAAAAAACGACGACGACGATGGACGGAACGCAGAGTGATGTTATACATTAAGAGATAAACATAATTAAATTTAATGACACTTCTCTGGAGTTGATATTTAATCTATTCATGCATCATGCATCTGTGTGAGATATAAAATCCAGTTCTACTGCCAAAGATTTTTACTATATTTACAACTTGCTTAAATTATCTTAATCTTATTACTGTACTGAATAAGTTTTTACCTCAAATTTTCTAGGTAGGTAAACTTGTTATAAAAGTAATTTATTTATTTGCCACTATTCATTATTTTATTGCAGGTAGTATTCTTAATTGTTATCAGCTCACTCTTTCTTTTTGTTTTCCCCTTGAAAAATCTTTCTCCACGCAAAGTAACTGGATCCACTGTTCAATAATTGCTGGTCATTTTTCTCCTTCTTCATCAATATTTTTAACTGTTACGTTGTGTTCACATTGGCGACACGCACAGTGATTTTGGTGTCGTCTTCTTCTGGTATCATCAAGATTGCCATTGATAATTTTGGTGCTACTATCATCATAACCATTAGCTTTAAATTAGCTACTTTTGGTTCGTGATGCTTACTGAAAAACATTTTCTTTTCAGCAACACTGGCCGCAGTGTTTAATTAACTGCCATGTCCAGTTAAGTTTTTATCTCATAAAAAGCTAATTTACTAGACTAGTTTTCAATTAACTTAGAGAAGAGTTTGTGTAGTCTTAAGTAGTCGTTTTTTGTCGTCTTGTTTTCTTTTTCAAGGACAATAATGTTATTACAGTAGTAATTTATTACGTAATTAATTTTATTAGCAAGTTTTGGGTAACGTCGTAGTGTTTTTTCGCTAAGGTTGACACAGTTCACTTGTCTGCTTAAAAGGGCTCTATACTGGATCATGTACAGAGAAAGTTGAAAGGTTGCATTTTTCTTGCGAGGAAAAAGCAAGCCAGGAGACTTGATTTGAATCCTAAGATTTGTAGAAGAGACAAATTAAATTACGTTATTTTTAGGTTTAATTTTCAGTCGTTTTAATAAATTGTACATGTATGTATCATGAGTATACTGAAATAAATTAGTTTTTAAGTGGTTATATAATGATATTACTGCACACACTGCGTGTGTATAACAAGAACAAAGAGATTTGATTAACACTTTTTCAGCCTCATCTTTTTTTCTTGACTCCTTCCCTAGAAAATTTGTCTCCATTAAACTACGTAGGCATTTCAGCTTGTTTACTTAAATGAAACTTTACTCGCCTACTTTCTTTCACCTTTTTATACAATCTATTATTTCTTTCGTGGCTAAGATGAAGAGAGTTTTCCCAGTGTTGCTGTTATTAATTAGCCCACGGATGACCTTGTATTGCCATTACCACTTTGTCTCTTCTCTATTCACATCACATGTCGACAAATTTTCTTTGTCTCACTTTAGAGAAAAGCGGATGGAGATGAGATGACATTTGTATCTTTGTATCTAGTTGTGCGCACTATAGAGGACCTGATAATAAAAAGATGGTGAGATTTGAGATTGTAGATGAGATGAGGAGTTATCACTCAAACATTCGGCTTCTCGCGTCTCTCTCACTCCTCTTTCTAGATTTAAACTTTTTTACCTTGTTTTCTTTAATGAGAGACATTTCGTCCTTGGATTTATTTTCTCTCCTGTCTCTCTCTGTAATCTGCTCTAGTCTGTTGTATTTTATTGTCTCGTTTTGTACAGGCACAGACACAGCAGGAGCAGTAAAGAGTAAAGCAATGCTCATTTTCCTTTTCTACTACTTGAAATAAAATAATGTTCATGCCTTATTGAGCATTTCCTTGGGTTGATTAATTCCCCCTGTAAATGTCACAATTTTCTGTGTCATACACTGGCATAATTAAGAAAATGTAAAGTCAAAGTGAAACTCGTTTTTCTATGTATTTATCTATGATTTTGATTACCATAAATTGGAGAATGTGGAGGTCGCTTTATTTCATGACTTCTTCACATTTCTCCGAGTTTTTGGCACTTTTTGAATGCTGCGACACACTGTTTTCATTAAAGACTTCCGCTTCTTCAAACTATTTTCTCCACGTCACGTCACCAGCAGAAATTTTATGGTGATGCTGATGCTCTGCTTCCCTTTGTCTTCTCTGTGCCTTTTTTATTTAATCAGTTCAATACTTTAATCTTTAGGTAGGATTTATTTTAGATTTTTTGTCCTCATTTCATTTTCACAAAAAGTGAATAAGTGAAGTGAACAAGTTGATGATTTTCTGTACCAAATCTTTTCTTGGTACAGCGAACTTCACTAGAGATGCAATGTGTTCTTACTCTAGCTAGTAATTAATGATAATTAAAGAATAATTTACACTTTTGTGGTATAATCTGCTTTAAAAAGTGACGGGATTGTACTACAAAATGACATGATGAGTCTTCTAGTCAGTGAGAAAGGAGATCGAATAAGCGAATTTCCAAACAGTAGCTTATTCGATAGTTACGATTGAAGCTTTAACCCTTTTAATTAACTAACTACCTTCATTTACTTAAATTATGATGAATGATGAAGGAGATTGAAATGTTGTGCTTATTTAATCATACTATAATTAAGTAAACATTAGTCCGGTACTTTTTAGGTAGATAACTGATTATCAATTAACTATGTTGACAAGACTTTTCTAGTGGATAATTAAATACAGATAATTATGCTTTAATTAAGTTAACTGATATTCATGAAATAGTGGCACACATTTGTAGAGTTTGTTTGTATTCAAGGTGCCTTTGATCCTGAATAAAGATGACATGATGATAATGCTGAGACGCCATCAATATTTAATTAAGTAGTTATTGAATTAACTGTACCATTAAAAATAAACTTTTGTCCGATTTCCCCCAACAGTTTGACCAGCAATTATTATTACAAACTTCCTACCATCAAACAAAATATTGTGAATCCCATTTTACTCAAGTGCAATTCTTGTGCATTTTTTGTAAATAAAATAACAAATTTTCTCCAGATTGCCACACAATTAAGTCAACAAATCGTTGTTGGCTTTAATGTTATTATTATACACAAAAAATGCCACTCTGTTCAATAAAAAAATTCTTTTCATTTACTTTGTACTCATAACTCAAATTATCATTGTATTTGCTATTTTATAAACTATTTGAATGAAAAAATAATTATGACCTTTTGTTCATAAACTTTTTTCTGCTTATGGATAGACGACTCTATCACCATTACCATTTCATTTACATACATAATTATTTAATAGCGCCATTTTTTATTCATACATTCATAGCTAGACGGTTAGGACACAACAATTAGATTGCCGTTATGATAATCTAGATAATGATTAATGTTTAACTACGTAATGTAAAACAAGAAAGCTCATCGTCTGTTTGTAATGATTTTTTTTCCAGTTAGGAATATTTATGGCACCTCAGTGCAATATCTTTTGGTGCAGTAGATTACAATAAAAAGGAACACTTCGTCACGTCACCGTGCATTTTACCACTTGATACATTTAATAATTTAATAAAAATTATAATTAAATTTGTAACATGAAAAAAGATACCTATTTATGTATGTATTTAAAAAGGGATATTCATAAAAAAAACCTGACCGATGATGTAACAGTGGCCTTGTGAATAAAAACCATTCTGATGTATCTTATAGTGTACATTTAATAGGCATTTAATTACTTTTAATTACACTACAATTAAATAGCAATTAATGTCTCTGGATAGCGTCGCGTCAATTAGGTTATGGACAAGATTGTGATTGTTGAGTGAATACTATACTTTAATATGGTAATATTGTATACTATTATCATTAGACGATATCAGGTAATTAGGTAATTAACTAATTAAAATAGGATTTCGGCGGACAACTCGTTTATCGTTCATGTATGATGATTACATTTTCAATTTTTGCATACATGTTGTTCAATCCTCTACCTTTCAGATGATTACCTAATTAAATTTTAGAATTTTTAATTAGCAAAGGTTTGTGGAGAAACAAACAATCATTTGTCTTATTAGCAAATGTCACGTGTGCTGTAATTTTGGAAAACGTGAACTTGAACCTTAACATCAGGAGCAGCGCTTTAAAAATAGACATGAATCAAATTGATATTAAAAGTCTACTTTACTAATGCTAGTTACGGTGTAGAAAAATTAATTAATTAATTTACAATGCAGCAAATGATGAATGCGTAGGTATAGTTGGGTGCGCTGGTGAAAAAAGGAATTAAATAATTCGTTGATAGAGTTTTGATGAAACAAAAATGGTCTATATCAAAGAACGAACAATCATTTATTTATTGTCGCAAAAAGATTCAGAAAAGAAGAAAAGTTCATTATGTGAGTGAGCATGATGCTAGATGATTAAAATAGAAATTATTCTTTCATAAGACTATGTATCACGTAATTTCGTTATAAATAATTCATTAACTGCAAATCAACTACGTTTCTTCTATAGTACATATACATATTAATTAATTAATTATGCAAGAGTGTTATACTGATATTATCGTTATTATTATTATTAAATACTACGAAAAGAAAAATTTGTAACTCGAGCCCTGGATATTACATTAATTAAATACATTTATTAAATGATACTTCCTGTAACAGCTGAATTTTCAACTACTACATACTACAATCATCCATTTTGCATGCGAAAAGTTAATTACGGTAGATGTTAATGTAATTAAAAAGTATCTTTCTAAGGACTACTAAAACTGTTACATACGTTACAACTCTACTGATTCACAATTTGTTCGAGTAGACAAAGTGCCATTTAAATGAAGAATGATCATGACAAAGATGATGATGTGCTGTTGTAATTATAATTTTAATTCTTATTACGCGGACGTCAACAACATTACCAAAAAAACAAAATGAAAACTCTCTACGAAAGGCCAAATTAAATATACATAATTACATACATACATCGTGTAATATTCTTACCGGTATACTTAATTAATTATTAAATAAAATATTATTATACTCTAGTTATATAATAAATGATTATCACCACGTTTATGTTGTTACACTATTATACTATGTAATTTCTTGAAAAAAATTAAAAAGATTTAAAATAAAATATTGCCTCCGTTCCATTATACAAAAAACTGACTGTGAGACTAACTGCCTGCGTATTTTGCATTTTATGCAAAAAGGAATTCCGGTGCATTCAAATCAATCCATTTCTCATTTTTTGGTTCATTGGCGAAATTTAAGTACAAATCCGGCTCGTGGCACTGACGAAACCTTCCTTGAATTTTGCCCTCGCTAAAGTCACAATAAATGCCATTGAATGAATGATTGCATTTTGCAGCCTGAAAACAAGTTCAATTTTCTTTATGAAATGAAGTCTGGTGCAACAAATGATGCTCCATTATGCTAATCGAAGCAATCAGTCCAATGACGCAATAAAATTAAGTCGAGCAATACAAAGTTTGAAAAAGATTTTTATTCACTCATTTTACTTTCGATGCGATTTACAAAGCAGCAGAAAAGTGGTATCATTTCATCAATAATCACAATAAACTTTCTACAGGGTTCACAGTTGGTATCGGTAAGTATTATTAGTAAAACATTACACGTAATTTGTCATTCAGAAGAGCTTCATGGTTCATAGGAAATTTTCAGTGTTGCATTATTTAAGGCATTTCTCAAAAGCTTGTGGCATTTTCAATTGATGGTCTTTGGTATTTCTTTGAGGAAAGAAACTATTTGTAAAGGAGAATTGGAATTGCGCAATGGAAATTCTCGATAGAAAAATATCCTATGAGAGCGGTTATGTCTAAACTAACAAAATATTCTTGATTGATTGCAGTTATTTAAAGTTAGGGCATTTAATGCACAATAGAAAAGCGTTGTAATCTTAATAAAACCGGTACTTTAGTAATCTAAATGTAATCATACTTCATAACTGTGTCTGTAATACGAATCCCTATGCTATGCAAGATCCGTCCTAAGGGAAAAAGTTCCGGCGGAAACAAACAGGTCATCTTTAAGTAAGCAGCTCATTCGCTGCGGAAGACAAAGGTAGCCTACGCTCTCACTAGCAATCGACTTCGGGGGAATATATTTCAGCACAAAAACTCGTTTAGTGGGCTTCCCAAATCGAAAATCTTTCTCAGTTTCGACGTGATGATTGACAGCCTGCTCCTTCACAAAAATCTCTTTCACAGTTTTTCCAATGTCTGATCGCGACCCCCCGTCGATTTTGATATACCTGGGTAAAATTTCTGGCCCGTGAGTCTCACAGCTCTGAAACTCCTGCTCCCTTTTTAATAAGCTTGTCACGTCCATCGAAGGAAATTTATGCTGGAAAGAACGAATCTGCGTAATTTCGAGCTCGCACCGAGATATAGCTGATAGAACTTGGTTCTTCAGAGCACCCGTCTCGCTCGCATTTCTGCAAATATGACCAAAACAGCGTGAGAGCTGAGAAACATGTTGCGGAAGGGTGACAGGCAGCTGGTAATCAAATGAAAGGGAGTCCGCTTCCTCCACAAGTTTAACGGTGGCGGCATGAACCAAGCACGGAAACAGCAGGTTGCAAATATCGCTCAGCGTTTGATTGCTCAGCCAGTGCAATACCTGAAATCAATATGCATCAAATCAAACGTCATTATTTCCATTAACTTTGCACTTGCACTTATGACATTAAAACATTTTAATCTCATTTTATTTTTCACCTTTTCGGCCTCCCTTGTATCATCAAACAGACGTTTCTGTCGTCTCACAGGTACGGAGTGAGCAGTTGACCAAACCTCTAGCCAAAGATTCCCCGGCACCTTCATCCTTGCACTCAGCTCGCCCATTTTATTCCCGTACTTGTCACTCTCGTCAGACTCAATCCAGTCCCTCGGAGAGTACCATCTCACGAAATCTTCAAGAATTGCTCCTGGATTTGCTGCCTGTTAGACATATCATATAAACATTGCATTTTATATACTCTTACTACCGGTTATCACAGTTTACCTATGTACATGAAAATTAAATAAAAGCGATTAACCTTGAAAGCCTCCATGTCGGACAGGAGTGAAGCACTCATCATTTTGGCACGCATTTCACTTCCTTCGGCATCGCTACCCAACTCGACCAGGATTTTGGCTTGTTCCTCCACCACGTCTTCAGTTAAAGGAGCTGGGTCCTAATACAATTTTCATACAACCCCATTAACTGTACACTGTTCAGTGGGTGGCCCGCTTGCTCTAGCTCCCATTCATCACATTTTTGTAACAGTTACAGTAACAAAATCTACCTGTGTAATAGGAATGTACATGGGTTCCCCATTGTTTAGCAGCCGCAGCCTCGCACATTTTCGCAGTCGTCCTGTCGGCTTATGCAATTTCGTGATGGCGTTTGCATTCGCGTCCGAATTCATCATGTCATCACAGTCAAAAAATTCATCGTCATCATCATCCTCCTCTTCACTTTCTGTAATTTAATGACAAATTAAAATCATCCTATTAATTCCAACTCGCTCGCTCACCTCTTTATCATTCACTTGAAAAGACCGTGTCTGCTTCTTTGCATCATCGCCATAATAATTCTAATCATCATCATCATTAACGCATTAGTTTTTCAAGAGACAGTGTCCACACAACGGTGAACAATGAAGACGGCAGAGTTGTTGCAAAAATAATCAATGTCCTTTGTTCAGCTCCATTCATACGATGACACTCCAACTGTCACACCATGCCCACTCGGACCCGTACACCACAGATCCACCATTAAAATTTCAGCTCGACAGATGTGCTTTAAATGATTTAGACTGTCACTCTTTATTTCACAATGTCTGTTATACTTCAACGGTTTTTTCTTTAACGAATAAATACTTTTCCTCGGAAGTGTACCTAGATACTACACATTCCATCTTGATTGTCTAAGAAATCTAATTTCAACTGTGACAGCAGATAGAAATTCATTTTTTCTAATCGTCAATGGAACTGTGGGACAACCGTGTCATTGGCATAACGGACAGCCTGTGACATGACGGCACAGTTTATGAATTTCAAGTAATCGCAATCTTTCTCGAGTAAAAACGAAATCTTGCATAACAAATATAAATCACCTTGTAAGTCGAAGTCGTCAAAAAACCTGCATTATTTAGATGAGAGAGAAATATGATATGACATGATATGATACCCTCCTATTGGTACACTGACGAATGACGCCAAAAATTGGCACTTGCTACGCCAAATTAGAATTTGGAGCACACATCGCCCAATAAAGGTATTTTATTTACTGACTACCTAAAGACATTTCACTACATTAGGTGTATGTCAATATCTACATTTCTTAAACAATTCGCACCAGTATTATCTTGATACACGTCCACATTATTCAGCTTTGTATCCTTATCTTGGTGGAGTGGAAGGCTGCGTGCCGAAAGAATGAAGAAGTGAGCTGAGGTGATGATACAATTTCAATACAATGTGCCAACTGCAAATTCCAACCCTCCACGTTAATTTTTTTATATGAAAATTACATAATTGCGTCAGATCTCAGAATCCCTTTCGTTTTTCAATTCTATCTTCCACTGATGGAATATTAAGATTTTAACATCTAAAATGAAAACCGTGGCTCCTACTTTTTAGATAGTGTTCGTCCAAGTGTTAAGTAAAATCCATATTCGAAATGACAGATGGATACATAGTCGATAGTCGACTTGTTCGAGTTCCATGAAAATCTACATCAGATTAAGAATTTCAAATTTTAGACACATAACTATGTAAATGCGACATGCTTTAAGTGAACAAGCCATAAAAATGAACGTCAACCCTGTTAAAGAATTGAGAGCTGGCATTGTCGCTTCAAGTGTTTTATTATTAGTGGAAAGAAAGGGTTCGAGTGCCCTAAGGTTTTTTCACTTATGCTCGTTTCATTTCATTTCATTGAAAGTGTTATGTTGTAAATTGTAAATAAATTAGGCTTACCTTCATCAGGTTCGACATCCTCTGAAGCGTTCTTCTCATTTTCTTTTTGAGCACGCGCAATCTTCTTCTCGATACAGCAGTTCAGCATTTGTAGTTTTTGGTTGAGAAGGCAGGAATTCGAGTTGGGGGCACCACGCTCCAAACTAGAGAGCAGAAGAAAGAATTAAAATGAAATCCCCATAAAATGCATTAAGACACAATTAAGGAAAAGTAGGCTTTCGCATCTTTTCTGTTACATCAGCTATCAGCTCAACTCTCGTTACTGTAGAGTTGAGGCACATCCAAGAAAATCAATCAAGTTATCTAAGAGTATACAACAGGGTACTATTTATTTATGTATTTATTTATTTACGGGGCTGAATTTGAATTATGCAGGTGGATCAACTTAACTAAAATTGGCAAGATGAGATTAAGAACAACGAAAAATAATCAATTTAGGGATTAGTGGGACGATGCAGAAAAGACTGATTGACATCAGCAAGCACAGCAGCAAAAGCAAGTTAGTAGGTAAATATTTTCAGATTTACGATCTTATACAGCCAAATCCAGACACATCAACAAAATGGTTCGTAAATACGAAAAGTGCATTATTGAAATGATTGTTCTGTTATTACGAAACGATTCTTGTGCCCTCAAGATGTTATACTTCGACAAGTCATAATTTTTCTGCCCTTTTTCGAAGAAAAGGCAACTCAATTCAACTCGACTCTTTCTGTGATTTCCATCAGAATGCAAATTATGAACACATCATCGATGAAGGCAAAAGAAAACCAGTTCATTGTTGTTATATAATAGCATAACAAAAGAGAAGTGACACAATGTACNAAGGCAAAAGAAAACCAGTTCATTGTTGTTATATAATAGCATAACAAAAGAGAAGTGACACAATGTACAATTCATTTAGCATTAATTAAATACTCAACAGGTTAATTCGAAAAGAAATATGATCTTTTTAAGGGGGATTATCAAATATGAAGAGGCGAATTGGTAAATAACAAATAAACGAACATCATTTTTCTCCTCTGTAACCGCTCTCCTATTGAAATTTGCATTCAAGGTTCGTGTATCGTTTTTGTTTTCTCTAATTGCACACGGCCACATAAATCAAGCGGAAATTAATCCACCTGTTCATAAATTTGCACATTCTCAATTGAAAAGCAAGATAAGACATGAAGTAAGAATTTATTCGGACGCAGAAAAAGAATCTTTTTAAGACCGTGTGAAATGAAACGAACGTGAGGAGTTTATTGAAAGAAAAAGAGAGAAAATTGTGCAGTAATTCCATTTTATCTTTTCACTCCACATTAATAAAAACCGCTCAGGGGAGAAGATAATTGCGAAAAAAAGATCTTTTCTATTTGAATTTGTATTCAGGAAAGAAAAGAGCCACTTGCTTTTAAACTGTCGGAAACGTAAATAAAAACATAATTATTTCATCACGAAACAAAACATTCACATCACATCCACCCAAAAATAAATGTTATTTGTATTTCAGTCGTTTCTTTTTTAGTTACCTAATTCAAAGTTTTAGAAAAATTAAGAGCTACGAATCCACTGATCTTGATAAAGATCTCGAGCATTTGCCAAAAAGTGATTGTCAAAGGCAAAAGATGTATTGATTTTTAGCGAAACAATCAGCAATAAAAATTTATGCATCCCCGTTATTAAATGAAAAGGAGCGATTGAAAACATGCTATTAAAGACAAAAGATAATGACTTAATCGAAATGACCAAGAGTCGCGGTCATCCAAATTGGAGTAATAAAATGCTATCAGATTCCATTCGATTTGCTTAATAGGTAGTCTGTGTGCATAAAAGTCGGGCTGGGATTGTCTCGCAGACAATTTACTAACTGCTTTAACTTTACTAACTACTAACCCATTTTATTTTTCGAGGGATTTCACTCTGACATTAATCAAGATCTATGATGTATGGTAATGGTAAGTGACACCGTTTAAGATGGATGATAAATTGCAGCGCAAACCATTTAAATTTCGCTGATCATTCGGAACGATAGTAGAACGTGTCATGTGTAACTCGAGTAGTTGCATTGCATTATTATAAACAGTTGCCGTTATTCATTTTAAATGCCACTGAATATAATATGCAATCACAGAAAGGTTTTTAATGCATGTCTCTTAAATGTGGTTGTGATTCACTCATTCACACTCTTTCAGTGTTTGAAAAGTTGGTAAAATGATATTTTCATTAAACGCCATTTTAAAATGCTTCTTTTTGCACAAAAATCGACAGAAAAGTACTGCTACTCCACCTCGCCTCGCTCGCCTTCGCCTTGCCACCTTTTTTTAGCCTTAACTGTGGTCCAGTTATTTTCATCCCAAATTGGCAATTACAAGGATTCAAAATAATCGCATCATCAAAGTTGAGATACTCAAGCTATAAAGTTCC
This sequence comes from Cyphoderus albinus, assembly GCA_021029165.1. Lineage (NCBI taxonomy): Eukaryota > Metazoa > Arthropoda > Collembola > Entomobryomorpha > Paronellidae > Cyphoderus > Cyphoderus albinus. The sequence goes on from VYYJ01003712.1 coordinate 15,283, forward strand.
TTTCTACATGTCCCATTCACAAAACGATGTTCGTGTGTCCACCGGGGTTCCTCCGAGTAGTAACTATATAAAATAAACGGTGTACTGAAGTAATAAAAAAGGTAAACAAGAACCATGCAGTTTCCTCAAGTGGATAACCGAAGAAAACGGAAAAGAGCAAAAAATGTGATTTCTTCAACTGTACTCGTAGAATCATGCAAACACGCTTGTAGTATAATTTTGTGTAATAGCGGGCCACTTGGGAGGATGTTTTCGTTCCTTTTTGTATCGTATTAAAGAAACACTTCTTGAGACGATCATCCACTTTTGATGCAATGCAATGCAGTGCAATGCTGCAAAAATACGATTTTTCAAAAAAAGAACAAAAAAATCTGCCAAGTCATTCATTGTTC